>JAHDVE020000662.1:0-116780 GCA_022606495.2 Halesus radiatus
TTCGGTTTCGTGGTTCATTTGGGATGTGTTAATATTATCTTCTTCAATGATTAAAATATTACAATGAGGTTTACAAACTTCAATATGTTATAATAAATGAATTGTATATATATTAGTTATATATAATAAAAGTTAATTAATATTATCACATTAATAAATAATACATACAAATAAATTAATATAACCAATGACATTTGCACGACAAAATGTTGCAAAATAATTCATGGCATTGATGGTAATATAAAGTAATTATTCATTTTTTATAATTCATTTTCCAAATTCAATTCCCGTGTTCATTTTTAAAATATTTTAATTTTTAGCGGTATTAGAAAAAACATACAACTTAGTGTGTTCAACGACGCACATATTATTTATAAATAAAACCATTCAAAAAAGGTCAAAATAACAATAGTAGTAAAAATAGCATACAATGAATAAAGAAAACCTTAGGCAAATAACACCGACCACTCTGTATTTTTGTCCACTCGATTGGTGGGCAACCACTTCCCCTATCAGGGGCGACAGCGGATGAAAATATGAAAAAAAATATTTCAATTAACCTTTCACTCGTTAGCCGTGCTACATACATATCCAGCATGGTGTGCAGACTGTGGGAAATATCGGATGCCTTCGCCTTGCTGCAAGAAATTTTTGAAAACAAAATAATCTTTATAATTATTAAGCTTTATAAATGACTGAGTTCGGTTCTGTATTTATGTTTTTTTTTTAATTCATGTGGAATTATATATAATCCATACATCAATAATGCGTTCTGATGTATGAAAAATAACGTACACATCATGGGCTAATGGAATAATCACATGAAAATGTACAAACAGACTTATACGGTTTGATCGATGTTTAAATTCTTACGTATAAAATGACGAGGTTTCCATGTTGGAAATGCAACCGCCTAATACAGCAGGGGAATGGAGTGCAGACCACATCTCTCATGTTGCGGCACCGATAGAAGAAACGACGCTACACTATTTATGACCGAGTACTGAGATTAGTATTATTAACCCTTTAATTACCGTAATCAGTGTAGTAACAATGATGGTAACAGATCAGATGATACTTAACGATGTTATGGGAACCTGTGATGAAAAATCAGTTATTATGAGTACTCGTAAGTAGGTTCGGATTACACCACTCGAAACTTGTAACAGAACATAAGTAATTATGATATCATTAAAAAGTAAGTTGGCAGAGAGAATTGTCGAGTTTTTGATAAATGATTTTAAAAGAACATTTAATGAATCACTCAAATGAAATGTATTGTTTAGAATAATTATATTTTTATAATCACCAACAATCGGGTGAAAGTACGGTTGATTAACTAATAATAAAGAAAAAACAGGATCGTGGGAGACCAAATGATGACTTGGACTTAAATATTGTATTTATTGACAGAGTTCCTAATACAATGAGTTTACTGACTCTAGCATAATTGCAAAAATGGATTTTCTATTGAAACTTTTCGTGGAGGGATTTTTATGGTGATGTGAAATGAAACTTAAAACTATACTGCTGCTTGTGGCAGGAATTATTATTATTATTTATTTAAGTGCCTACTCCTTGGGGAGGATTACTTTAGGTCTTTTGTTTGGTAATTTCATTCTCGCTATATTGAGTGAGAAAGTTAATGGTTGAATTTTCATGTCCGGCTAGGCCGGCGTAGATTTTTTCCGAGTGTGATACAATTAACTCCTTTATCAGAGGAATGTTTGTGTCTTTGTGTAGAGATGTAACCCTGGTCCACTTCGGCGCATGCAACGCTAGTCGAATGGCTTTCTTTTGCAGGGTTTGTAGTTTATTTAAGTGTGTGTGAGCTGCATGACCCCAAATGGGTGCAGCGTATGTATATCCATAACTAAGTAGAGATTCTATTTTTATATCGTCGTGAAATTTGCTCAGCTATTTTTGTCTAAAATTTCCAAGTCATAGCAACTATATTCAGTATACAATTCAGTCATTTCTATAATGAACTATGGAGCTTTCCAATTAAATGTTAATAAAGCAAAACAAGTTCATATTGCGCTGTTAAGAAAATGATGAATAAAGGAATAGAGGATTAGAGGGAGATCTAAAACAGCATAGCATCCTGAAAGAAAACTTACACCGTTACATTTATGAAAAATAATGGTAGATAGAACATACGGTAGGTTAAAATTATTTTTTTTATTTATTAAAAAACCTTCGTAACTTTTTTCCGTTTATTTATTTTTGACCGGACCGGTTTCACCCTATCACGGGCGTCAGAAGTGAGTCCCATTGAGTTATAATATTTTAGCAAACAAGACGGAAATCACACGGAAAAAACAAAACCAGAAATAACCACCTGTTTAAATAAAAGCTGAAACGATATGAATTGACAGTTTTAAAATTAAAAATAATACGATAGGTTAATTTACTATGGGAAAAACGTTTTTCTGATTAATTATTTGTTAGACTAATTAAACTATTTCATTTAAACTGTGCTTTCTTCTTCATTCCAAATTCAGCCCTTTTATGAACCCTTTTTACACACTGCCCGATCGGGTGGTAATAGTTCCTCTTAGACTAGTGATTTATAGGAAGGTATCAAATTAAAACAAGGATCTAATCGTTTCTGTTTCAACTAGCAGATAATAGATCAGTGTTCATTGTTCACAAAGGACCGTAATAAGGAATTCCAATCCTTTTTTTTTAACAATAATGACGTATATATATTTTTTTTCTAAAGTCGGTTTTCAAAGTTAAAATAATTATTAAAGTTTCAATTTTTCAAAGGCCGCCAAAACGCTCCAAATCTATGGCCGGTCGGTTTTGATCGGTTTTGAGGAGAGAATTTCAAATGTCAAAACAATTATGAACTTTACCGTACATCATTGTTTTATTTTATTCGTAGTAAACCATAACTTAATATAAGTAATAACATTATGTACCCTTTTTAGAAACTTTAACTCCGAGAATAATAAAAGCACTCAGCATTAACTTTATCGAAATATCCATATTGACAAATGGTTTGCTCATAAGTATTCTAATGTCTGTTATTAATAACAGTTTTTTTTTTATATTGAACAACAATAATAGAGCTTAAAGTCACCCAAAATTAAGTTAAAATTTCACCAAAGTTAAAGATACATATTTAAAATACAAAACAAAATCTAAAAATAGAAATCTCCATACTAATCCAACTTTTGACGTCACACGTGACGTCAAATGTTCCAAATATAATGGCACCAACATAACAAGGGGTTTTGATGAGATGATTTTTTATTAAATTTTAAATAACGATTTATATAATCTACGTATAATTATAATTATAAATAATAAAAGTTATGTATTCACAATCGCCGTTTGCTGATATATACGAGTGTGAATAAATATTTTCAATGTATTTTAATCATTGAAGAAGATAATCTTAACACATCCCAAATGAACCACGAAAACAGAAATTAATGAATACTTCTTTCCAGACTTGTAAAATAAGTCAATAGATGTCTCATATAAATAAAAATCGGGTAGGTATATCCGAGACTCTATCCAGATTGCAAATGAGTTCTGGATGAAACTTTGCAATCATCATAAGGATAGCTGCCAATTATATGGGATTTATAAAAATGGAGGATAATATTTCTGTTGTTTTTTCGGTTTCGTGGTTCATTTGGGATGTGTTAATATTATCTTCTTCAATGATTAAAATATTACAATTAGGTTTACAAACTTCAATAAGTTATAAAAAATAAATTGAATTTTTAATGTAATTTCACTGGATTTCCTTATTAATCTGGCCTAACATAAGATTTATAAGAATAATGCAAAAAAATATCAGTCGTTCATGGGTTACTTCTAACACTAAGATCATTCAACTTCAGTTGGGTAATGTAGTCTGATGGTTCCAAACACATGACTAAATCTGTCAGACGAGTCAGAATTACTAATGAATATCACTGCAATACATTAACAACCATGTTACCAAGTTGACAGGTGCAACAATAATCCGATATGGAGGTCGAATTTTATCGTGATTTCGTGAGGGTCCACTTTCCGCCGGTCGATTGTAATAAAAAGTCTCTTGGAAAGCCAATATTTGGTTGGTTCTGAATATTGATAATTACAATATTTCGTGGTTGGCGATCTACTCTTCAAGTGGAGCCGATGACATCCATCGTGAATCGTAAACTGTCTTCATCGGATATTTACAAAAGGGCGACCATTCTGAGGACCGATATGCTTCAGAAACCTGCTCGGCTCAGATCGCCGGTAGGTACTTAAATACGAAGACGCACCTGGTTGTGCTATTGAGCAAAACATTTAACTTGCCAGTGGCAACAAAATCAACCTATTCGAAAGGCGGTTTAGGATCAGGTTTTCGGATTGAGTACCCGACACACGGATAAGGGCCTGCATCATGTATTATTAAGAACCTCTGTGAAATGTTGTAGTACATATTTTTAATCTCTAATTATTTTTCAGGAATAGATTGGTACATATCTATTGAAATTCTTATGGGATTTTTTCCATAGTATCTTAACCTATTTTAATCTACCGTTATTTAAGAAAAATATAACTTTTATCATCAATACGCAATCACAATTCTCTAGTATAGATCACTATTCAGACACGCACACTTATACACTATACACTTTTTTTCATATACCTTTTTATCTTTAACATTATTCCCTAGCATTCAACCAACCCCGCCCGGTAAAATGTATATAACCATTTACTAGATATTCCATAGAGACATGTCATTGGTACCGATCCTTGTAATAATTTTCTAAAGCCTTGTAATGTGTACACCACTCATTTTATACACGTACTGTTTGTTTCTAAAATAAATAAGATATTTGTGAATCGGGGTGTTTTGTATTTAAATTCAACATCCATCACCTCATTATGAATCCAATAACCGTGTCGAAAGAAGCTAACAAAACTTCAAAGAAACAAGTAGAACCTGCATCTCATTAAAAATAATTGGGCGTGCTGTGGGATTTGAATATCTGATGTGAAGACGCTACGAAGAATAATGTTATTATCACGTCCATATTCGATATGTGTCAATGCGTTCGTGATGGGTATCGATGTTAGTAGTTACTTGTTGCGTAACAATGTTTTGTTTCCATTTCTACTGAGTTTGCATCACAAGACGAGACATGTATTTCTCCATTTTATTAGCAGGTTGATCGTCGCATCTGCTTGGATGTTCGATGTCTGAAAATATTTACACACACACACATTTATTTTATTTTTACAGATGTAAAAAGGTGCAGGTAGATGCCAGAGATCTGAGATAATTTAAGAGTTTAACACACTTTCTGTCCTTTCACCGTTGTTGGTTGCTTTTTAGAATTCCTGCATTAATTATTTGTTGTTTTTACCTTTGGCCTTGTTCTCGTTACTATTACACCTTACTGTCATGTGGCCAGCAAAGGTTGATTGCGAATTTATATATATATTTTTTAATTTGTTAATGGGTAATTTTTGCTCAAACTAGATAAAAACACAACCGTTTTTTGCAAATATTTCTGCTGAATAATATGAATGGTCTAGTAAGCCTTGAATATCTCTGCAGTAAGTTAATGAATGCTGTTGTTTATTGAACATTTCGTGAGAAATGAATAATGAATTATATACAGTTGGTGAAATTTATATCTTTGACAGTTTAAACCATAGAAAGGTACAATGGCTTGAATTTGGGAAATTGTGTATTTTGGCTGCAATTCCTATACTGGGTAAGAACTGATATCTACTATAAGAGTGCAGCCACATAAATTAAAATAATTGATTAATTGTTTTTGTAACAATTATTATTTTTATAAACAATAATTATTAATCTAAAACACTCATCCAAATTGAAAAAACCTTCCGAGCAAAGATAAATGTCGCCGGCAGGACTCGAACCCGCACCCTTCTAATGTCCGGTCAGATGCTCTACCGTTGAGCTACGTCGGCTTATCGCAAACCCGCCAAGTTAATCAATATATACTAGTATTCCATTCAATAATTACTGTTTTGGCTATATTTTAACTTGGCGGGTTGCGATAAGCCGGCGCGACATAATAACTGGCTCTTTCAGACATTAAAGTGCGAAATTCGCGCCAGCAATCCCATCAATTTAGATAATGTTTATGTGACTAAAAATAATAATTGTTACCCTTTGCGCTATGCACAAAAATCTTGTCTTAAGTTTTTAAGAACTTTAGTTTATCAATTAATAATTGTTTTTGTGTTTAATTCTTAGAACTCCATTAAATTTTTTAAAATTTTTAATGTAAATCAAATTTAATAGTAGTGGCATATATGAATTAAAATGTGACTACGCCGACTGCAACGCTACATATATCGGGCAGACGGGAAGGACATTCTCAACTAGATTCAAAGAACATATACGATGTTATAAAAATAAGAACACTTCTTCAAAATTTGGAGAACTTCTTTTAGTAAATAATCACGTCCCGCTTGACAACGATAAACCTAAACCCCTACATATAGAAATAAAGGGTCTGAGATTGAATTTACTTGAACAATTAGAAATTAATAAACGCACGAATTATCTTAATATAACATTAATTAATAAAATTAAATATTCACCCCTTCTCAATGTGTTCACATAATCAAAACAATATAACACATTTAAACAGATCAATATAAATTATAATTTGAAACACATTATAAATATAAGAACCTCACAGAATTCAGAATTTTAATTGTTTTCTAACTAAATCGGTTTTACCGATAATAAATCATTATTTAAAAAAATCCGTCCAAAGTAGATTGGGCTGGGAGTGAATAAAATAACATAAATAAGTCGTCACAATGGGGATTAACCGCAGTTTGAAAATGGCCTCGAACGCCAAAACAGTTTTCACAATAATAAAAACTAAAAATACTTGGAGAACTTATTAATGACAGTATTAAATTTGATTTATATTAAATAAAAAAAAAAGAAAATGAATTGATTGAAACAAAGAATAACCTGAAACGAAAATAAAAATATAAATAAAATGACAATATTGCCATAAAATAGTATTAAATACATAATGTTAACATATTTTAGTTTGTTAGAACGTATATTCCTGCTGAATCTCTTTCAATACTCTTCTCTATTGGTAACAACATCGATGTGATAAATATTTTTTAATATTGATAATAAATATTTGTGTCAGACTGCTTATATAATTTATTTATTGTATATGAAATCATGACTATGGTAGTCATTTGTTTATTAAGAGTATCTAGGTATCTGAAACATCTATTATAAAACGAGTTTTAAAATTAATTTCGGTTTTCATTGAAAAAAAAACCTTTCGAAAATTATGAAAAATAATTATTTATTATATTATATTATAAGCGAAGATAGCAGTCCACCATGGACTGCTGATACCAACTCTGATGTATGTCAGTGAGGCATGGAACTGGCAGAGGAAGGATGACAGCAGACTGAATGCTGAAGAAATGAGATCTCTAAGGCGAATATATGGTAAAATTATGTATGATCATGTGAAAAATGTTGAGATTCGTAAAGAATGCAAGGCTGATCTAAGCGTAATGAGTAAGATTAAGAAAGGGGCGCTTATATGTATTGAGCATGTAGAGCGAATGAAGGAAGAGAGGAGTGTAAGGAGCATAAGAAGCCGATTATTCCCGAAGAAGACATGGAACGATTAAGCAAATCAAATACTTGAGTCACGACATGTCAGAAGTCGGAATAACATAGAATGTATGAATATGAATGAAGCAAGACGTGTATGCCAAGACCGAGTTTTTTTGGCTGTCCATCCTCTCTGCCCAACCCTGGGAGAAACGGCATGATGGTTAGTTAGTTAGTAATATTATAGAAAATTATGAAAAATAAATATAAAGTAAAATATTTATGATTTCTTTTATAACTATTGGTTGGAACTCAAATATTGCGGTTGATCTTGAAATCCGTATTTTTCGCAATGTAGCTCATATGACTTTATAGTTTGTCTGGCCCTCCTTAGTGTATATTGTATTTCCCAGATAATTACTCTTTTTTTCGTCCACCCATATATTAACTGCTTACAGTTGCGCTATCATGGCTGATATTGATTTATTCCAACCAGTTATTTAAAAGCGATCCCCGCCATAGTTTACCGCGGAGATATATCAAACAAGAAAACATTATGCGTCTAATTGCCATACAAAGGAATCTGTGGAATTCCAAACTGGTTTTCCATGGAAAATCACGAAACCAACACATAGTTCTGGATTTTTCCATCTTAGGCAGATAAAATCAATCAGGAGATGTTTTCCCTCGGATGGAGCAAAATCACTCATAAATTCCTTCGTTGTTTCACGTATGGACTATTGTAATAGTGCATATGCTGGCCTCCCTCAAAAACAATTCAATAGAATCCCGTCCGTCTTCAATGCTGCGGCGAGAATGATATTTGGTGAATCTAAATATTTTCATATAACCCCACTTCTAAGGGATCAGCTTCATTGGCTTCGATGCCCTGAAAGAATAGAATTCAAGATCTGCTTACTGACCTTCAAAGCATTGCAGGGAATGGCGCCAGCCTATATATCTGAACTATGCATCCGACAGGACTTAAGTGATAGACAGCTTACTCTGAGGTCAGCAGATCTAGATGCTACTAATCGTCTAATTGAACTTTCAAGTTCAAATCGAGCTGTCTACTATGATCGCTCTTTTCGTGTAAATAGCCCTCTCATTTGGAATAAACTTCCCCAAGCTCTTAATAATATCCAGAAATTAACTGAATTTAAACGGGCTTAAAAAACAAAATTATTTAATAAATCCTACTGTCTATAAACTTTAATTTCTGTTCAATTTATTATAAAAAGTCATTTCCTCAAGCCTCTGGTAGTTGTTTGGTTTCGGTTTCTTCGGTATATATTTTTTAAAATTTTATTTTATGTGAAGTCAGTTATTGCTGAACATAACCCGACTCCTGTCTTAAAATGTTACTATTTTTGTAGTATTGTTGTGAATGTATTATTTTCTATAGTCGTGTATATACTGTATAATATTTTGTAATTTTATTAGATGAATATGCACCTATGGAGTACTGTAGGAGTAATATTAAGAATAAGTAAGAATATATATAAATAAATTAGAATGTAAAAGTAGCACTGTAGGAATACCACTGAATGGAGTTATTTAATCATTTAAGTTTGTTTATAGTAAAGCGCACTCGAAGTGAAATAACACAAAACTGCGCTATGTATTTGCTTTGTTATTATTATTATTATAAATTCTGATCGATCTTAATACAGATTTAGTGAGCGGCGTGTGCCGCCAAGAATTTAAAGTCATCCTAAATTAAAGCAAGGTTTCCTACCTGGTTTTTGCGCATGTTTCAATGACTTACAAAAGAGCAGTTTAAATAATTAAAGACTCTATTTTACTCTTAGGAAATCTCTTTTATTCAGATGAGCTCGTTCATGCCCCCGACTCGTTAAATTCAAGGCCCACATTGCACAAAAAGTTCCTACTTTAAATTCCAATGGCTCCGATTTCATTAAATACTTAAAGGTCTCTTTGAGTTCCAGAATATCAAATAGGCATTGAAATGTATAAAGAATTTTCAAAGTTAAGCCTGAGCAGGTGAGTGGGTGGCTGCGTGCATTCCTTCCTACGAAAAGAACAAGAAACATCATACATTATGTCGTACTCACGATCATTAATTGCTTAGTATAATGAACAGATAAACTTATAAAACCATATCTAAATGACCATGTCCCCGTGGGAAGGCAACATACATTTACTTCTTACCTGCGAGTAACCTATTGTAAATAAGTTTCAAAGAATAAAAACACAACACTTTTTTAAAAGTCAAGGATAATCTTTCCTTTTTAGATATACCTCATATTTTATGATTTTTAATTACTTTGATTGCGGTTCATAATTATTTTGAAGCCAATTATATATCTTAAGTACCTTCGTACATATTTAATCATTACTTTACCCATATCCATCGAATAAGATTATTGAGCATTTAGTAAAAATATGAACGAATACCATACATAGTTATTGGGCAAAACGTCTGTGATATCTCTGTAGTCGACGACATTAGGATTGAAGTTAGTGGTCTGCGGTACACTTCACTTCCAGTTCAGCTTTTCCGCTTGATCTCATGGAGGATCGTTGTAGTGCCTGCCTTCTCCCGGTCCGTATATCGCAGAGGAGATCATCCTCATGGATTTCTCTACCTACCCAAGCACTTTTAGGGAATATAAATTTGTTAATAATTTTTTTTTCAGAACCATCCAACGCGTCACAAAATTATTAAATGATTATATTAGATACCTCAATCTTTACAACGAGGTGCTAGATTCTCCTTAGATAACCATTGAACTAAAATAATTACTAAAAAGATACAAAGTAGAGCTATTTAATATATGAATACTGTCTGGTAATTACACTGTGTCCAAAGTTACTTTATTTTATAACATTCATTAGTTTGATCGGTATGAAAGTGGTGACCCGACAGTTGATCCCCCTACAGTTGGCCCGCTTATTAAGGGGATAGTTGATCCCCTTAATAGTTGACCCCCCGGATAGTTGATCTCTGTGCCAGTTGATCCCTGAGACAGTTGATTCCCTAAATGATTATTTTGTCTTGTACTGTTGAGTGAAATCCGCTATATAAAATATTTTTTCTAACAGCAATGCCGAATCTCCGGAGAGCGTAGTGAGGAAATACGTTCGAATAATAAAATATGATATACCTCCTCACATATGCAGTCTATTTAGGGAAACACGTTATATCTACTTACAATTTATGAGACGGATATGTGTACAGCCACCCAGGGAACCATTTATTGGATAACCAACACCCGTGCCATACCTAGGTCACTCCAAGTGGTTCGGTGCTTTTTGTGTCCGAGTTTATGGGATGAGTTTTGTCTAGGTCTTAGCGACGGGTGCGTTTTTCCATCAACTGCTTGGCGGGCAGGATCGGAATAGGCTGGTTGATGGAGACTCCAGTCGGACTCTCTCGACCCATCGCCTTGCACCGCAATGGGAGGAATGGATTCATACGTCCGTCACTCCTGGACACAGATTCCTACCCACCCCTCATTCCCTTTTCTTTCCCAGAACTTCCTCTCCTTCATTTCCCCAAAAGTCCCCCCACACAGCATCTCCAAAGATGGCAGAGGTTAGGTTAGGCTAGGTTAGGTTACGTTAGGTTTATTGTCAGTAAAAATATTTTATGTAGCGGATTTCCACTCACGCCTGCTGACATAATTATGTCGACTTTGGTTACACGGCCCCATATTCTTTCTTCATACTTACTTTACAAGGACTTTATGAGGACAGCAGAAATAATCCCTTGAGGGATCAACTATCCGAGGGATCAACTGTCAGAGGGATCAACTGTTCGGGGGATCAACTGTCCGGGGGGATTAACTATCCGGGAGAGCAACTGTC
This sequence comes from Halesus radiatus, assembly GCA_022606495.2. Lineage (NCBI taxonomy): Eukaryota > Metazoa > Arthropoda > Insecta > Trichoptera > Limnephilidae > Halesus > Halesus radiatus. Next base: position 11,411 of record JAHDVE020000662.1, read on the forward strand.
CGCTGGCCAACATTCGGGAGGCCAACTGTTGGGGGATCAATTGTCATGGAATTATGAAGGTATTCAAATAGATTTTGTATAAAAATGTTGTTCGTGGCATGTAGGTGAATCGTAGGTACTCTAATGAGAATTATATTAATTCTTAAGCAAATAAATGACTTTCTTTAAAATATTACTTTCCCATCATTAAAACTGAGTAGGTGTCACTTGATTGTTTACAGAAGGGCCCTTAGATTAGACCAGTAGCGTGCTTTAAATTTCTTCGACTCGCGATGCGCGTTTTAAAAGATTTTTTTTTTAAATTTATATTTTCAACATTTGATATAATTAAAAATGGATGTTATGGATGAAAATGACAGTTATTTCCACACAAATAGTTTACTTAGATACAATTACCTTTTTATCTTCTACAACATAGTATGAAAGGGCTGTCTCGCATTTCTAGCTTGAATAACATCACACCATCTCATATACACTTTTGTGTTAGAAATAAATCTGGTGTATTTTAAAGTTAACATGTACTCGAACATCTTCTTTTTGATACTATCTATCAAACACATATACATAATTGTTTACTATATAATATTTGTTTTTCTCATCTCTTCATTAGTACTATTATACTATACTCAAATTATCTTATAAACGCTAAAAATTAATACTTTTTTTCTAATCTCATTGAATTTAACTATTATTCTATATTAATTATTATACTATGCTTAAATTATCTGGTATAGAATTTTTTTTTTCTGTACTATTCTTCACACCTCTTTCATATTACAATACTAGATTTTTTCCCTTCTATTTTTGTATAATGGCGCTTAATATGAACTAAACATGTCAATTTGACTCTCCTAAAACGGGATTTGTTCCCAGTTGGGCAGTCAAAGCTTTCTTATATTTTATTGTTTAATAATTTGTGTTTTAAATAAAATAAAATTAATAAAAAAAACTTAATTTTTGTTTTAATTGATAATCTTATGAAGCACGTCCCTGGTATCACTGTATCAAAATGCTTTATCCGTTTAAATTGCGAACAGATTTAATTGATGACAACACATCAATTCATGTAAATACCATTGTGCTCTTTCGTCTGGACGGTGAGAGTTTTTTTGTAGGCCGTTAGAATACACAAACCTCCAGTTTCCTCACCTGACTTTTACTTATTTACCGAATTGGGTACATCTTCCATGCTTAGAATGTTGATAGCTCAAATATTAGGACATAACGGTTCCTCAGTACGTTTGGAAACATTCTAATGCGAAAAAAAAGATTCTGGTGCTTTTACGAAATTTATAAGATTGCCCGTAATAAAACAGATATTTAAGTAGGTTGAGGTAGGCATTTAAAGAAGAAGAACAAAGATTAAATATTTTTATTATGCTACTATTACTCTTGAAATAATGATCGTCAATTTTAAATCGTTCTATATTTGAATATCACGATAGAGGCGTTAGTACTATGAATGGGGTCATTTATTTAGTCAGCATTATTCGAGTGATATTTTGCTTTTCTAGGCCACACATCTGGAAGTATTGTCAATTATACTAAAACTTCCGAATTTATGCAACTTCAAATTGGAATTATATCAAATAAGTAATAAGTAGAAAAATAAAACAATATATTTACAAAGCATTTAATGTTATAACGACTAAAAATTGAAATAAGATGAAATAGCTTAATCAATAGCAGATACCTGACAAATTTTAACTAGTGATTCCTGAGCATATTTGGAGTAGAAGGTTCGCGCGCCACACGAAATGGGCTCGTGGGCAGCGAGTTCTGGATCACTGATGTAGTGCATATTAATCATGTTAAGTATTCCTCTTTTCCATCAAAGCAAAAAAGATTAAAAAATCAGTTTTATTCCACGAAATAAAACCACTTGGTACGTGAAGCATATAAAAAATTGGCTTTTACCTTGAACATTTCGTGTGAAATGCATGGAATGCTTCATTCAAATGTATAATATTATATTTTCCATGCTGTAAGAGTTAGATTTCATTCAACTTTCGGGTATTTTTGGAATAGTCCGTATGTACCTACAGTGGAAATATTTTAAAGAGATTCTTGCATGTGTTGTAGTGTACTGTACAGTGAGACTACTGCGGGGGCAAGAGCGTTCTGCGGGCGGGTATTTCAAACCATTTAAAACCAATTTGAACCACTCTCGGTGTGTACAGATAATACTTTCAAATGTGCGCTGTTTAAAATGATTTGCCTGTACACATTTGTTCAAAATCTGTTTTTCTTTTTAGAATTTCGTGTTGTTTATTTGTAATTTCGTTTAATGGCCCGCCTTAAACCGCGTCTCCTGCGACTGTTTTTTGAAAACATTTACACGGAAAAACAAAACAAAGGGGCATTTCGGTACACACTTGTGTGTGCATACACAATGTTTTTGCTTCCGCCACCGATGGAAAACATTCTTCTAGGGGGTGAAGAGGGGGAGGGGGAGAGAAAAATAATATTATTCAAATTAAATAACGATATTATTAAGTTCTGCGTGTATTTTAGTTTGCCACAGTTTTAAAATGGCCTTGAATGCCGAAACAGCTGTCACAATAATAATAACTAAAATTAAAAAAAATGTATATTTATTATAAAGCCTTTTTATTGTTATTTTTTATTATTATTAAGAGAACCTAATACCTATGTTATATGTAATACAATGTATTAATTAGACATAATATAAATTTTAAGGTTCTTAGTTTGGGTTTTTTTCGCAAATAAAAAACTAACCTAAAAGCCATAGAAAAACTTGAAACTTTAAATTAATTGAAATGCGTGATTTTTCAGCTGTTCCTTATTTTTTTTATTTTTTTTTTTATTTTTTTATTGTATAATATTAATTATATACAGTGGGAACTTATACCCGCTAAGCCACTGCAAGTAGCTTGTCAGCAGGAGTTTATTTCAACAATATAATATAATACAACAATAAATTACAATCATCATACAAATGTAGGGCAAAATTATTATATTTAGGCGCATGCATCTTGTGATCAATGTACATAAGTTGAAAAAAAAAATTAAAGAGGAAAAATAATGGAAAAAGCATTACAGTTTTGTTATTGAGATACTAGAGTCCAATTTTATAACACAGATTTAAATAATATTATAAAAATGTCAATATCACAAAAAATATGAAAATTATAAAAGTACCAAAATTATAAAAGTATCAATATTATAAAAATATCAATATTATAAAAACATCAATACTTTTAAAAATATCAACATTAATATTACAAAAATATAACTATTACGTAACTATCAGAAATATCAAAGCATCTGTAAGTATTAAATAAATTAAGAAATATTTTTTTTTTAAATATACATATATACATAAAACAGCACTACAGGTTGGTTACAATGAGGATAGACTTAAATATAATAGTAACACCGTAACAGTAAATACACCAGATATCTAGGAGCTATACAACCAAGGAGACCGTCCTATTTGTTACCATCAATACACAAGGTTACTTTCCAAAAGCCAACACTTTAACATCAGTGAGAATTTCATCATAGGACAATTGTTTTTAAATTCGTACGGCAATTTGTTAAATATAAATGGTACAATGTATTCAAGGGTTCGTTGACCATATTTATTTTGAAATATTGGCACTATCATTCCTATATTTTGTGTGAAACGTGTATTGTGTACATGATCCACCACTGCCTTATACGGACTTTCAGATATATGTTGCAATAGAATTTTATGCCACAAAAGACCACGAACAGGTAATACATTAATTGATTTGTACATGATATCAATGTCTCGCCTTTGCTTAAAAACTGTTTTACTTACTAGCAATTTTACCATGGCATTTTGAATCAGCTGTAAATGTTTTATGTTGGTCTTACAGGAGTGTCCCCAAGAAGTTATACCATACCTTATAGTCGATTCTGCTAGAGACAAATAAATGAGTTTCATAGTTTTTATAGGCACGTATAATTTTATCTTGTGGAGTCTTCCTACAATGGCTCGAAGTCGCTTACAGAGGTTGGAAATTTGTACGTCCCATTTCATATTACAATCCACCGTAACACCTAGATACACGTACTGGTTGACTAATTCGATACTTGTACACGCGCAGGGCTGTTTGGTATTATTGTGAATGCAATTAAATGAATGGGATATGATTACAGGTGCCTCGCTGTACCTTGAATGCTGGGATCTTATATGCATCAATTTCGTTTTTTTAGCATTGATTATTAGACCAGAGTCATGTGACCATTTTAATAAAGAAATAAAGTCTAGCTGTAACAATTTTATTGCAGTATCCAAATTTTCATGGGATATTATAAGTGCTGTATCATCAGCGTATACATAATGTTTAACAAACGAGAATATTTTGTTCATAAGGGATACAAAGATAATATAGAGCGTTGGACCTAAAATTGACCCTTGTGGAACTCCTGTTTTGACATTTCTTCTTCTTATTGAAATTAAACTAATAAAAAGCATTTTTTAGTCGTGCTTATTTGCATATTTATCATCGTGATAAACACATTCATTGATTATTACGCTGGTTTACACAAAATATTTAGTAATTACTTTTCGTACATTTAAAAAAAAATAAAACGATAAATTAAATGATCAATGATTTTTTAGTTCAACCTATAAACCTTGAACATGTAGGAAACGGAATATGTATGAAAACAAATGTTTTCGTGTAGGTTTTTTTGTGTTTAAATATATTTTATTATCTGTAATTGGTTGTTCGCAAACATTATTGCAATGATTAGTTCCCAATATTTTTTTTTTTTTTTTACTTTAGATAAATGTTGTAAAATATTTGCATACAGGCTACGGAGTTAAAGCATCCATAATCTTCTTACCCATGCAATACTCGTTCGTTTATTGGTTGTCTAGTTTTTTAACCACCACGTTGATTATGTATTATGAAGAAATTTAGAATGACACTAACGTATGCGCATATATTATAATTTTATTGATGCATTTTGGCTCTATGCACAGAGTTTTTTTTTAGCTGCATGACCAGTTAATAAACGGAGACATTTGTGAATACAACTTTTTTTAAATCTCTGAAAGTTGTATGTGTTTTTGTAAGGTATTTTAATCTTTACAAAGAAGGCAAGCTCGCTTGTCGAAAATTAGATACATTTATGTGTAGTTTATATTAATCCTGAAGACGTTTTTAACGTTACATAAGATTTAATGAACAAAAGTTTAAAAAAAAATTAAATGGTATGTTATTATACTATTATATGAACATATCACTTTGTGGTTATCCATTATACTTAACTACATATAAATTGACTCACTTCGGTATATATATAAACTAAATTATAACGATTGTTCCTCGTTTCATATCGGAAAAATAAGCCAATAAAATACAAGAATCATTATTCCTGTAAAGGTAATCGCTTAGATAATTTAAAAGCCTTGGAAATTAATAAATCACTTAATATTGATCAGTCTATTATTAACAATAAAAAACCTATCTTATAGCAGAATTTTAAATATGTTTCCTTTCACCCCTCCCTACATCTCTACCTCTTCCCCACTCTTTACTAATCCCTAATCACGCCGCCATCCGCACTGTGACACCCAATATGTATGTTCTGCCATAATTCTGTAATATTCTTAAGTATGTATTTTGTCCTGATGATGGAATGGTTGTTCCGAAACTGGTCGGAGTTAAAAATAAAAAAAAATGTTTAAACAAAGTTTGATTACTTCGTTTTATTAACGGGGAGAGGGACGTCGGAGAATTATTATTTATTCATTCAAAATAATGATAGTATTATTGTGCAATACGATAAACATGGTGTTTTTAAAGAGAAAAAAATTATGAGTTTTTTTTTTAAATTTGCATGGGCTTAGCATTTATCAAAATATAATCAGAAATATTACACATTTCTGACCGTTCTACGCATGTTTTACAAAAACATTTAAAAAGTTGAATATCCTTAAAAAATGCTGTGAAGGTTTTTCTGTAACATGTCGATAAAATAATTTTTAAAAAAAGAACAGTGTGTGGTTTAATTTTTTTATGAACACTACGTAACTTTAATGCTTTTTTTTGTAATGCGGATTACAAATCTTTGGTTATGTTTATTTACAAAAACGCAACGATAATGGATTAAAAATACCTTTCTCCACTTTAAAAATCACATTTTAAATATTTTGCAAAACATGCAATGGGTCAGAAAAAGAAATATTTCTGATTAGATTTTGATAAATACTAAAAGCCTATGTAAATTTATAAAATATTTAATATTTTTCAATTTAAAAACATTATGTTTATAGTATGGCGTAATAATATTATGATTATTTTGAATTAATAAATAATAATTCTCCGACGTCCCTCTCGCCCTTAAATATAGTATTATCATAGTTTTATTGTCAGAAAATTTAATAAAATAAAGTCATGACAGCCAAAAAAATCTGGAGGTTTAACATTTTTAAATGCAAATACCTAGTAAAATATAAGATGTGTCCGATGAATAGAAGTGAATATTAATATAAATTGCAATATTACAGTTTTTTTCAAGCGTTGTCAAGAGGTATTGATTTTTAAACAGGAAAATAAGTGAAAGAAAAATAAGTTTAAAATGTTACTCGTTTAAATCTCTTGAGGGCTTCCATCCAATAACCAGTTTGTCGTTTAAAGGACACTGGGACCATAAATCAATCTTGTTTGAACTTTAAATTTGAGAAAATGAATAATTATCTAGCATTTAAAAAATAAAACAATAACTTTGTTTACATCACTTTTATTCGTTATATACTTTTGCCAACCGGGTTTCGCTACTACCGTAGCTTCGTCAGGGCAGTATAATACTAAACTAGTTTGCCCTGACGAAGCTACGGTAGTAGCGAAACCCGGTTGGCAAAAGTTTATAACGAATAAAAGTGATGTAAACAAAGTTATTGTTTTATCTTATTAAATTATATTGTCATAAATTATCCTGCATTTTATTTTCACTTATTCATGGGTTTAATATCACATGTGGAATTCATCGAAAACTGTGATAATTAATTCTGAACTTGAACTTTCCCATTATCAAGGGACACAATTATCTAAAAAAAGTGCATTACAAATATAGAAATATTAACAGTTTTTTTGAATAACCATTTCTAATAATAATATTGTTTAGAACTTACACAATATATTATGCCCGCATCAATAAGTCCGTATGCCCAAGGTCGTAATTCTTGGACATGTGACTGAAAATTTCTAAAAAATCTTGACGTGGAATTGTATTCATAACTTTATTAATATACACATATATCAAGATGTTTCGAAAGCGATGCTTTCTTCATCAGGAATATATAGAATAATACATAATAATTTATTTATTATTAGTTTTTGTCCATTTTAATTGACAGTAAAATTAAATGACAAAAGATGTTTCATTTTGATGAAATTGCTTACCTTAATTATAATTAAACATACGCAGTAATTGTCAATCGGGGTTCAAACTGTTTAAAATAAAACAAAGCGTTTCAGTCACAGAAAAATGTTTTTTTAACTTAAAAGAAAAGCTTTTTCGAATCTTTTTTAAATGGAAAACAAGTCATGGATGTTGAATTTTTTCAAATTTGCATATCCTGTGAAAAAAAACTCCTTTCTATCGTGGAAGTGGGTATTCGAGTCTTAAAAATGCAGAGACCCCGCACTGCAGCTGAATTAGAAGGAGGTACCCCCGAATAAGCATCGTATCATATCGACAGCCATCAATCCCGCAATATTAAAATTTTGCAGTCGTGTGTTTAAAGAAAACACTTCGAAACTGGTCACGCATAAAACCTAATCATTTCAGATCCTACATTCATGCCAAGGGAAAGCATTGAACTGAATGCAAATTAACCCTTTGACTTGCGGTCTCTGAGACACCAATTGATTTAATTTAAACTAAAAATTAGTACCACAATATTATCGTTACGTACCGAACTTTAAATCTTTTTTTTTTCAAAATATAAAAATATTCAGCGTTGAATTGTTGAGGATGCTAAACATTGCAAAGTGGCAACAACTAAAATCTACAATAGTAGATGTATGCAGACCCACAAAAACAAATTTCCTACCTTCAGCACAATAACAGTATGCATTTTTTAACTTTCCATATTCAAAACACACATCTTCTTTTTTTTTTTTTTTTTTTTTTTTTTTTTTTTTTTTTTTTTTGATAGAAAGCAGTCACTTTGTGGTTAGACATATTTAATGAAAATAAAACAATAACTTTGTTTATAACCACGAGAATTTTATTTAATTTTATTACGACCGACCGGTTTCAGTTTTAATTTTTGTACCCTGAAGATGCTTATGTTAAGCGAAACCGGTCGGTCGTAATAAAATTAAATAAAATTCTCGTGGTTATAAACAAAGTTATTGTTTTATTTTCATTACACATCTTCTTCTTTTCCTTATATAAAAATGAATGTTTGTCTATATCTTCTCTATTTTCTAGAAAATTAGTAGATCGGTTTCTCTAAAAATAGCACAGTTTGTTCTTATTAGTACCGGAAAGCTTTAGAGAATAATTTGAATGAAATTAAATATGTAAAAATGTTGCTATAACGTTTTAAAATTGGCATGAAAAACATTGAACCCGCCATATTGTATTAAGGTTAGCCCATAGATATACCACTATGGTTAGCCACAGATTACAAATTCAAAATAAAAAGGTTTGTTTGGGTAGAATATTTTCAAAATGGATAACACAAGTAGGTACCAACTTAAGAACTTTATTATTTCGATACATTTAAAAAAAAAATATTTGGAATGAAATAAAATTACTTTTGCTGTCAAATCAATTATGGCACATAAATGACAAACAAGAATTGTTCACAACTTCATAACTTTATTTAAAAAATAAATCCGAGCATGGCCGGCATGAAATTGATGGTAATTTTTAATGTGTGTCAATATGTTATTAATAATAAAGAAACCGTTTAAGTTAAGATGTTACTTTTATTTTCTGTTTTGTTATAAAAAAGAGATGAACCTTCCCATTTCAGTTCAATAAAAATAAAAGCAGATAGGCAATTAGTTATTTTATTGTCGTAATCGATAGGTAACTAAAGTTGGAAGCCGCGCCAAGTATGCATAGAAATATAATAAACAACCTTTAATGTCTATTTCATTCAGAATTAAACAATTCGCTGCAGAGTTGTTGAAACTCGCATTGTTTAGCCTATGGTTGTCAAACATTATCTCACAATTTCATAAACATTGCACAAACCTTTCATCACGAGATATGGTATATCCCCGGGCTGGCAAATTGTTGCGTGAAGTATTATTAAACAACTATCGAATTATCGAGCAATGGAACTACGGGAATAGTGATGGAAATGATAGAGACATTTCGAATACTTCAAAGAATTTACACCAATAGATTCGATTTAATAACCATCTTCTAACAATTCTATACCATTATAATCACCCGGGCTACACACGTTTGTAGAGTCCTAGATCCCCCTTGGAATAGCCACGATTCTTGCTGGTCTCCTGCTGTCTCTCTCCATTTTTTTTTTTCATCTTACTATTCTTAGGGTCGCGGTATTTGCGTTTACACTGTTCAGCCCATTTCCCCTTCTTTCCGTCAGTTAAAGACAGGTATGGAAGGGGCATACATCAAACTGGATCACCACATGGTCCAGCTTTTGTCCGGACATGGGGAGTTCAGGGGACGGTTATATAGCTTGACTCTGTCTCCTCACCCGAACTGCTCATGTGGTGATCAAAACCAAACTGCCGAGCACATTTTGTGGCATTGTGAGTTGACAAAGGGATGCAAGAAAGGAAATGCTTGATGGTCTGGGTGGGATAACTAGACCGGCATGGAATGTCGACTAGTGTCGAACAAGGAGCATTTCGAGTGTCTGAGAAGGTTTTTTAAGGTTTAGGTGGAGAGATGTCGCTGAATAGAGTAAACTCATTTTTGTTTCAGGTGCCGAACGTATTGTTCCTGTCTCTTCTCTGTTTCACCCCTCACTACTGCTCCAATATTGCCTATGACTGTTACCTGTTCTTGTCTTACAATTTTAGATATTGTGATACATTGACGATCACGTCTTCTCTATTTTATTTTTCCATGTGTGCCTGCTTGTAGTACTATCTTTATTTTTTTATATGTATTCCTGCTTTTACTTGTAATACCTTCGTTTTTTTTTATGGTTACCTTTTTCCTTTAGTTGCTGATGACAACTAATCGAATGTTTTGATTACTTTTAGTTTTATCTTTTTTATGTTAGTTTAGAGATATATTTTCATTTTAATTATTTTTGGTTTAATTCCTTTGAATGGGTATACATATAAACGGGTTACTGCTAGTCTGGCGGAACTGAACTGATCTCGTTCTGTATTGTCCCCCCCCCCCCCCTCCTTTGAGGGAGAGATTTTTGTTTTTGATACATATTACTTTTGTCAGAACGGGCACCGGTCGGACACATGCACACCGTTCTTCCCGTCTCCTCAACCTAGCGGCACCCTCCCTGCCATCGGGATTCCCTCTATATACCTAGGGCAAATGATTCTAATAGCTTATTAATTACTTATTCCAAATCTCCGCTTCTATGTCCATTATAATTTTTATTTTTTATCGTTTTTTCTAAGTAAAATATGTATTCTGTTTATAAAAATCCCATATACGAGAAATAAACCCGTCCTACCCCATTTGTTGTGTATATAAACCGTAGATTAAGAATAATTTGTACCTGATGGCTTTAACAAGCCGAAACCGGTTACGGTAAAATAAAATAAAAATGGAAATAAGTTTTATTTGTGTTTTATTATATTATTATAATGGAATTCCACCAGGTATTGTCAGTTTTAAAAATAGAAATACCTAGAGTATTCAGGTGTTTCTCACCCCACCTCCCAAATACACTCTTCTTAAGGGGTACTCCGGGTGACTGGTGCAATGCTTCACTGGGAACAGTTTCGGAAGCAGGAAGTCGCTTTGCACTGCTCTGGCGGGACTGCCCCGGTTTTTGTGACTACGGTCTGCTCTGTATATAATTAGTTTTTGTGTTTCTTGTTTGTTTATTCATAGGTTTGTTGGTGCACGCCCGCATTTAATTTTGGATTACTCCGGTTATCGACAGAATGAGCCGCTAAGGGCTATAATTTGTCGTGGTCAGTATCTGTACTATCCAATTTGATGTGCCTTTGTGACTACCCTCCTTCTATGCGAAAGCTGTGCAGGGAAACTTGAGGGTTTAGAGTCTTTTAAAAATTACATATTGGTTTAATTAAAAAATCAGAGGCCATTATGATGTGCACCCTGAAGGAATAACCATAAGTTACTTATTCCGGTAACCACAACTGTTCAGCCGATTTCTCGATGGTTCAGCTGCTCCAAAGGTTCCATTGTTCCGTAGGTTTGTTATAGAAAAGCTTATTTGCTGGTCGGGTATCGTCCATTCTTGCTTCATGCACTGCCCGTTATTTTATGCATACGAGTATAGTTTTTAATGGGAGAAAAGGATATGTTTTTTCTCTGAAATACTGGGGAGAACAATATACATTTTTTTTGTGAGGAAATGATGATGTTAAAATAACTTACATTTAAATAAAAATCCTTTTAATATTTAAGTCGTTTAATTTTAAGGATTATATTATTCTTCGGAAAGCCTCGCAGTGTCCATCATTTGTATTCAAGGTGTGTAACGTTGTGCCATAAATCTTATGATCCGTTTCATAGTTAAATCTCGATAATGTCAGTCACATTTGTCAGTAATTGGAAATACCCTTCAAATCCCGATACCGAGAAGTGTCGAGTGTTGAATCGTGGAATGTATTTTAATGTTAACAAGGAAATTACGTGTACTATAATAATCGATTGTGACAATGTATCGGCGATATAATTAGTAAACATACACTATTTTACACTATACGCAGAATCCCGATTGTAGATGCTGTACAGCTGTCAAAAGTGTGGGATCCGTGGACAGATTTCGTCTTTACACTTGATAGCTTTCAATTTAAAAGAAGAAAAACAAGCATTTTATTTTTATTCTACTTTAACATTGATACAAAATATCAATCGGTCAAAAAAATATTTCGATATGCCTATACCATATTGTCCATCACTATTCAGCAATTTATTAGAGTGGCTATCATTTCAGTGAAGTGGAATGATTGATGTCTGTATCGGGTCGTCGGGTCAGTCTACACATTGTATCCATGACTAGTTGAACTCCGGGCGTATTAAAGACGAGATGAGATGTTCCCATCGGACTTTTTGACGATGATTAACCATACCCAAAACAACGATGATAAGCAATCCAAGTTTTAAAAAAAAGAAACCGTAAAATATCACATTCATACATTCGTATGCCAATTATATTATAAAAATAAAAAAAAACGAAAATGTCATGATTTTTATAATTATTATTTATTAACATTTTTTATTAAAAAAAAATTAGATCCATCGTTTCATTATATTTTTTTTAAATATTATTATTACTTATTAAAATTATTTTTAACATAAATAAATTTATTTCGTGACATTGTGCCTTGACTTCCTGAGGTGCGCTCGACTTCTTCCTTCAACTTATTCATCACATATTCTCCTAATACTCCTGCCTCCGTCCAACCACTCTGCAAGTTCAAACAATTCCTAACCATTTTTTTAAACCTAATGTAAATCATATTTAATAATGTTATTATTAAGTTCTACGAGCATTTTTATTATTGTGACAGCTGTTTCGGCGTTCAAGGTCATTTTCAAAAACAGTTTGAAAATGACTGTCACAATAATAAAAACTAAAATACTGGCAGAAATAAATAATAGCATTATTAAATTTGATTTACATTAAATTAAAAAAAAATAATAATAATTGGAGTGCTACGAATTAAATACAAAAATAATTAATCCTAAAACAAATTTAATCCTTTATTTGTCAAATGATGAATAATAATAAAAGTAATAAATGGATTATTTCTATAGCGCCGTTTTCGTGAGAAAACCACCTCAAGGGCGCTTTACAACACAATTTATCTAACCTGTACATTATCACTTAGACTTATAATCTAATAATTTGCATCTTAGATTTATTACTAATGTCTTACAGCTAAGACTTATCTGTATTTATCAACGAAGTTCAAAAACAAAGCTCGTAATGAATTCCAGAGGTTGCTGATGTTATTTGAAGGTCACTTGCGCATGCACGCTAACTGCATTGTTGCCAAATCTCTCTTTAAGTATTCAAAATGCACATATTATGCAAATACGACTGTTGCACATATGGCACATGCAGAGGGCACAGTAGCAAAGATGCAAATCCACTATTTAACACGACGGTGACCAATGTTCACAGATGGCAACATTTCACGCAACACGCAATGTGCTGGACACGCTATCGCCTCTTTATACCGTTTATCCGGCAGATAATGATTCTTATACAATTTGGAATCCTCAATATAAAGTGTGTATTGATAGTATAGAATGCATTCAAAAGAATTCCATAAAATACCTTATCTATAAATTCAACAATAACTTTCAGGCTTAGGTAGATGATTTAACATTTCTGCATAGAATTCTAAATAATAATATCGACTGAACCGAGCTTCTGTCCCTAAATAATTTCAACTCAGTACACAGTCCACAGGCCTAGTTACAAAACAGATGCAGTTGGAAATTCACCAATTGACCGTGCTCTTCATTCATTCAATAATATTAACCTAAGCAATTCAAACATTGATATTTTTCCGATTCACTGTCCACATTCAAAAGGAGCACCTCGGTAATAATATAAACTGCTCAATGCGTATACACTTCTATATTACGTAGTACACCACTTTTCACACCTACACACATGCTTATGCACTACACTTGTCACCCGGTAAATACATGTATAAATCAGAAAATACAAGGAAACATATCAAATGTACCTATTTTGTAAATTAAATTTCTGGAAATTGTTTTTCAATGTAACAAATGTACTGTTTTGTTTCTACAATATGCACAATAATCGTGGTAATACCGCAATGGGGATACTCTCAAATCTAAAAATCAGAAAAACTCTGAATGTGTGCTCTGAGTTGTAACGTAATTTTTATCTTTGATGTGGATGCGACATTGTACTATTGTCTATTACGTATCTATGGATTCGATATCCGGGAGGGGGGTTCAAAGTGGCGGAGACATAACCTGACACGAGCGGCGGAGGTGACGTTTTTTTTTGTGGGAGAAGTTATTTTATAATTTCCTTCTTTTTCGTTGGTCCCTAAGTGGACGCCGGGGTGCGTTCATTTGATTTACCCGAAGTGGGATGAGAAAAACCGCGAAAATCCTCTTATGGATTTAATTTTTGTTCGAAGGGGAAATGGGTTCAATTTAAAAAAAAACAAATAAGGTTTTGAAACGCAATCGCGTGTGCCGTGAGTGATGGAGAAGGTCCCTGCAGAATGGTGAACGGACGTCGACGGCTAGTTGCTGGAACTTCGTCCAACCAGTGATATAAGGTTGTATCCATAGTTACTTTTTGCCTGACCACACGGAAGCTGTGGCGGATGGCGTTTCCTGAAGAGGTGTCATCATCTTCACTAATGGTGACCGTGCTGATCGGTGAGTATCATGCCTGGAGCGGCCTTGCTTTCTGTTGAGTGGATGACGCTGTCCACAAGGGGCCATTACTTCTTGAAGCAAATCTAAATCGTTCGTTTAAAACTTTACCTCTATCTACTCTCTTCTCTTTCCTCTAGTAGTAATAATTAAGGTTTTGAGTCAATAAAGACTATATTTTCTTTATTAATAAGGTTTTATTTATTGTATCGTGGTCTTCCTCACAACATGGGGATGTACCTCATCTACCAATCTTATCCACGCATCTTGAGAAACAAAAGTCATATTCAGCGCCCCTGTAAGCGAGTGTTGCAGGTAAGCGCGCAATCTACCGATGTTACACAGTGTATAGCACCGGATACCACGGAATTTTTTAGCATCATTAGAGGAGTGTTAAAGCTAAAAAACACCTCCATTAGTAATTAAATTAATATACTCAGTTTGTCTTGAAAGTATGTTTTTTAACATAAATTTTAAAACTGTAAAACTGTTATATCCATGAACATTAATGGGAACATGAAAAGCTTATTATCGCCATGGCTTTGCGATATACAATGTGTTTATTGAAATAATTATCAATTATTATCCAAAGTTCGACGCATTGTGCGGCACTTACTCTCAAATTACTAGCGTCATTTCATGAAACAGTATTTGCAGTAAAATGTACTCGGGGTATAATTGCGACTGCAATAATCCGTAGAGTAGAAAAAGTCGGGTACAGACCAACGAGTTTTCAGGTACACTTTTCATTTAAAATGGAACAATGTTTTTCACCAATTATTTTTATTTTTAATATTAAAAATAATAAAAATACAAAACCCGTATATTAGTATGAATAAAATCATTTTTTACAATATTTCATATTATTTCAAATCACAAAGTGGAGGCTTTATACAAAAATATAGATGTATTTTTACTACCTTTTCTGAAAATAAAAATGACAGATTTTTAAAGGATATACCAGGATAATGGCAATAGTCGGCAGAACATGGGTAAAAATATGGGTATAATAATAATAATCGGATGATTTTTATAGCGCCGTTTTTGTGAAAAATCACCTCAACGGCGCTGTACAAATATTACTTCCTATTCTTATATTATTCTTATATTATTCTTATATTACATCTATTCTACGAATTTATTTTTTATTTTTATTTTTTCACATTTATTTTCTCTTTTTGGACAGACTATCATTACACATTATTTATAGACCATATAAAGAGATGCAGTTACGTTATCAAAACTAAATTCGGATTGGTCTAAGTTTTCATATATGTTAAATTGAAAAAAAAAGAAGCTTACTGTATTTATTCCTTACGATATATTGCAAAACGCTAACACAAATGAAAGAGTGATTGTTTCCATTATATTCAAGAATGTATTTAAGCTAAGACAATGAATTTTTATCCATATATTGTTAGAATAAAAAACACAGAATACTCTTTAATGGGGTGAGCGGCGGGGGAGGATGGTGGCCGGGGGGACTGATCCATAGACCCCTAAAAACCTTTTTTGTCTTGGTGACGCTCCTGGGCGGCGTGACGGGACGGTTGGTCTTGGTCTGCACGTATGCTAGGTGGCGCTTGTCGGCCGACTTCAGGATCTGGAAAGAGCACTTCAGCGTGTCGTCCACTGACATCATTGCTCCTGCATTATCGAATTCCCCGCAGTAGTTGGGCGCCGAGTTGCCAAGATCGAGTTGTTTGGCGGTCCGTCCTCTCTGCCTACCCCTGCGGGGAAACGGCGTGATGGTTAGTTAGTTAGTTAGTTAGTTAGTTGGGCGCCAAAAAGTGGGTGACCAGTTGCCTCTTGGCAAAGAACTCATACCCCGATGCACCCGGCAGATCAGGTCAAAGTCGTGCTTGTTGAGGAACTTGGCCACTATCTCAATGACGAAGGTGAAGGTGAAGCTCGTTCTCGCCCCAGCCGGCGGTGTCCTTGTTGGGGTCGGACCACAGCAGGTCCCAGAGCAGCCCCTGGTCGGGCACTTCCCGGTTGTATACAAAAATCAACAATAAATACCGCAAACACTTTATTAGTACACAACTGCTGACCCTGCGTGCGCCGCATTGTAGTGTCCCGGTAATACAGAGGTCCTGGGTTCAATTCCCAGAAGAGACTGATACCTTTTTATTTTCTGTGGTTTTTTTTCGGTTTCGTGTTTCATCTAAGATGTGTTAATATTATCTTCTTAAATGATTAAATATTACAATGGGGTATATAAGCCCCAATAAGTTATTAATATAAATTGAACACGTTTTATTATCGTCTTTAAAATATTATTTTTCCCTTGTATGTGGCGTTATGATTCAAATATGTATCCATACAAGAAATATGTATGTATGCGATCATTATTATATATAAAAACATATGTAATAACTTGGTAATCCCATCATCTCGTGACTCGGGATAATTTTCCATGCTTTTAACACGCGATGCCGTCTTAAGAATATATATGCTTGTTTATCCGATATTTCAATAAAATGTGATTCCGAAGAATAAAGAACTCCAAAGAAAATTTTTATATTCAATTATCAATTTATAACACCTAATCTTAAAACAACTCAAATGTAAAATAATATTTATCAACCCATAAAAAAAATACAATAATTATCAAGTTAATAATATAATCTAAAGTTCATATAATCAATTCCCTATAAAATATTTGGCTGTTCATGGATTGAATGAATCACAAAAAATAAGCCTCTTGTTGACGTAGTTACAGGGGTCGCAGGCTGTGAAACGGTTCAGATTTGTGGGATAAACCTATCGGATGATTGATTATATCAGTGGCGTGCAGTCCATAAATACTGAAAAGCTGTTCCCACTCAAGAAAACAAACAAAATAAAAAAAAAATTAACGATAATAGAAAAATAAGTGAATTATTTAAATGTGTAAAGAGAAAAATCTTGAATATTACAAACTTATGAGAAGTGGAAATCAATTTTTAACACCCAATTTTAAAACAATTCAAATGCAAAACCATATTAATCAAACCATAAAAAACTACAATAACGTCCCCATTGAAATGCGCTGTATTAATGATCAATCAGAACAAATAAATAAAATTAAACTCTTCTTTAAAAAAAACTAACCTAAGTAAATATTTCATACAAAACATTTTATAAATAGAAGAAAAATAAATATTATATACCTACTAAATTAAGTATCGTGGCTCCCTTATCAGACACAAGAACCAATCTTTTCTGATAAGGTTAACACGACCAAGAATACCCTTTAATTAAATATTTGTAATGCAACTTATAAGAAATAATAAAAAAAATATATATATACATTGAAATATTTTAATGAAATCTATAAACCCCATTGTAATATTTTTTTAATCATAGAAGATAATATTACCAAATCTCAAATGAAATACGAAAAAAAAACTGTTTTTCTAATACAGAAAATAAAAGGGAACGGCAAATATATATGGGAATTAATTAAAGAAGAACTAATTAAAATTTAAAAATATTGTTAAGGTGTAAGTCATATTTACATCCATTAATGTTACCTTTGTCTATAGTCAGTGATAAGCCTTGGAAAAAAAACATTTGTACACCGCTTTTGAGATGATTTTTCACAAAAACGGCGCTTTATAAATTATCAAAATATTATTTTTACTACCTGCTTTCTAGTACTTAATATTAATTACTTATATAACCCCGTTTATTATGTTTAACAATATGTTCTTATTGTTATTAGCCTGTTTCTCCTATTTATATTATTAACTGTTTTTGTGTTTAATTCGTAGAACTCCATTTATTTATTTTTAATTTTTAAAGTAAATCAAATTTAATAATGATATTATTAAGTTCTTCAAGTATTTTAACTTTTTATTATTGTGACAGCTGTTTCGGGGTTCGAGGCTATTTTCAAACCTCGGTTAATCCACGTTGTGACGACTTATTTGTATGATTTTATTTACTCCCCCCCCCCCCATTCTTGCAGTTTGAAGATGGCCTTGAATACAGCTGTCACAATAATAAAAACTAAAAATACTTCAAGAACTTAATAATAACATCAATAAATTTGTTAGCACCAATTTAAAAAATAAATAAATGTTTCTCCTACACCAAAAATCAAGAGCTACATCTCCCCATTGGCGTAATGAAAAAATAAAAATGATTATTTATACATTTTACTTGTACTTTACAGTATATACCTAATTACTATATATTTACGCATGTTATAATTTGTCTCGTTTCTCCAGTATTATTAATTGTTTTTTTTGTGTCTAATTCATAGAACTCTATTTAATTATTTTTAGGTAGTTTAAAAATGGCCTTGAACGCCGAAACAGCTGTCACAATAATAGAAAAAACTTAAATGTTCGCTAAACTTAATAATAACATTTTTTTCTTTAAACTCTACAATTATGTTTTTGTAAATCTAATGTCTTAAATAAATAAATGTGTTATTAAAAAAAAAAGTTTTATTGAAATATGATATCTTTAAAAATGACGGAAATCGATAAGGTGGCATTAGCTCAATTGGCTAGAGAGCTAGTCCCAGACAGACAGAGAGATCCTGCGTTCGATTCCCATATGCGACCATTACCTTTTATGTTCTATATCTTTTCTGTTTCATATTTCATTTGAGATTTGATATTATCTTCAATGATTAAAATAATATTATAATGAGGTTCAAAAGATTCAATAAGTTGTTCAAATAAACAAACAAATTTAATCCTAGACCTGTAGAAAATGTGAAAAGATGTCCAATACAAATAAAAAAAATCCGATAGGTCTATCCAAGACACTATCTAAATTGCATATAAATTTGTCTAGAATCTTGCAGTCAATATAGAAAGATCAATACAAATGGACGGGTGTTCCTTATTGGCGTGAAAAAACCACACCGACACCGGTGTACAACCGAAAAATATGCCAGACCCGCGAACATATAACATATATACGGTTAATATTTTTGTCAATTACGATCGACTCCTGTGCTCAGCAGCAGGGCTGCAAATTAACTTGTTAGTTTCTGTATTTCCCGCTTCTTCCAACACCTGTCACTTCAAATCCCAGATTCACTCAATCATCTCCTTCAAAAAACTCTCCACACAGCATCCCCAAAGAGATGATATAAGCCAGGCAAAAAACACACAAGTAGCCTTGTAGATATTCAACAAACCGAACAATTAAAAAACCAGGCCAATAGAATGTAGTCAGGTACGTAATATTATCTAGGTAAGATCAAAGACGTAATGTCGTGTGTGAGGATGGCTTGGCCTTCGTTACATCATGAGAGAGCTCGTGAGTAGCTGCAATTCTTTTGTCTTTATTCTTGTCATAAAACTTAACGATTGTTTGATGTTTAGATTATATAACTCTTCGACATTTTGTATTTCCGTCTGAAAGGGACCTTGAACAAAAGGGCATGTAATATAATAAATAATCTCTTAATCGTTACCTACCTATGCAAAAAAAAATAAACCGAATAATACCGATTTTAATAATATTATAAAAAATATTTTTATAAACAATAATTATTAGCCTGAAACACTCATCCAAATTGAAAAAAACCTTTCCGAGAAAAGATAAATGTTGCCGACAGGACTCGAACCTGCACCCTTCTGATTGCCGGTCAGATGCTCTACCGTTGAGCTACGTCGGCTTATCGCAACCCGCCAAGTTAATCAATATATACTAGTGTTTCATTCAATAATTACTGTTTTTTATTATATTTCACCTGTAAACAACCAACTTTATTAGTATGAGGAAGGCTTGTAACGGCGAAATCCCTCAATAGGTGGCGTCGAGATAAATTATGTCTACATTTTATTGGTGAAAATTGCTTTGACTTGTCAAATATTTATTAATTGATAAACTAAAGTTCTTAAAAACTTAAGACAAGATTTTTGTGCATAGCGTAATAAATAAATAATGCACATAGTAAATACTTACATATAATAAAATGTAGACATAATTTGTCTCGACGCCATCTATTTGAGGGATTTAGCCGTTACAAGCCTTTCTCATACTAATAAACTTGGTTGTTTACAGGTGAAAATATAATAAAAACAGTAACTATTGAATGAAACACTAGTATATATTGATTAACTTGGCGGGTTTGCGATAAGCCGACGTAGCTCAACGGTAGAGCATCTGACCGGACATCAGAAGGGTGCAGGATCGAGTCCTGTCGGCGACATTTATCTTTGCTCGTAAGGTTTTTTCAATTTGGATGAGTGTTTCAGGCTAATAATTATTGTTTATAAAAATAATTGTTACCCTTTGCGCTATGCACAAAAATCTTGTCTTAAGTTTTTAAGAACTTTAGTTTATCAATTAATATTATAAAAATATCAAAACATCAGCAAGTATTAAACAAATTGAAAAATAAAAATTAAAAAAAACAGCAGTACAGTTTTATTACAGTGCGGATGGACTAATATAATAGTAAAACTTAAATAATTTTAAAGATACCCGCAGCTATCAAGGATATATATAATCACTTTTAATCAATTCAATTTTATAATTATAAAAACATTTCAAAAATACGATTTACGAGAGTTTTTAATGATGATAACATATATTATAAAGCAGGACTTATAATAAATAATGCACATAGTAAATACTTACATATAAGAACATTTACATAAACAAGAGAGAAAGATAAGTCATAAAAACGGGTATTATAATTATATATAACGGGTAAGGCAGCAACAAAGCTTGCACCTGCATTAATGCTAAATATTTCAATATCCGTAGTGATAGGTTATTTAACAGCAAGATTGCCCTTCCAACCGGCATGACCATCGGCAAGTATAAATTTTATTGTATGTTTATTGATAATATGTAAAAATGAATGTTTGTCTATTTGTCCTCGATTTTCTCGAAAATCACTCGACAAGTTTCGCTGAAAATAGCACAGTTTGTTCATTAGTGCCGGGAAGGTTTAGATATTAGTTTGATGGAAATCAGTTGTGTATTTCTGCTTGTAATTTGCGTGTCATAAATGATTTGACAGAGAAATTAATGCCTTGTGACGACCATTACTATCTCTAAGCAAATAAACAAATAAACATTCATTTTTACAAACAATAATTATGAGCCTGAAACACTCATCCAAATTGAAAAAAACCTTCCCGAGCAAAGATAAATGTCGCCGACAGGACTCGAACCTGCACCCTTCTGATTGCCGGTTTTTTTCAATTTGGATGAGTGTTTCAGGCTAATAATTATTTTTTATAAAAATAATTATTACCCTTTGCGCTATGCACAAAAATTTTGTCTTAAAAACTTTAGTTTATCAATTAATAATTAATAATAAATAAACATTCATTTGAAAATTTTATTTCATTCCAAACATTTATTTTATCATAAAATATCTAAATAATAATGTGTTTAAGTAGGTACCAACTTGCGTTTTCCATTTGGAAAATATTCTATATAAACAAACCTTCTTCTTTTGAATATGTAATCTGTGGCTAACCAGAGTAGCTAACCTCAATACAACACAACGGATTCTTTGCTTTTCTTACTAATTTTAAAACGTCATGGCAATAGTTTTACGTATAAGAACAAACTGTGCTATTTTCAGCGAAATCGGTATAGTAACTTGTGAGAAAATTGAAGTCAGACAGACAGACAAACATTCGTGTTTATATGTACATAGATAAATTCACAATATGGTACCTACTTGCCTGTGAATAAATGATTCAATGTCACACAATGTTACATAACTTTGAGCCTTGGAAAGAATCGCACAGCGGATGGAATTTCGTGATTTCTACGCATTTATTTACATATTGTTAAAAAGCATTATTATGTATTAAAAACAAAACGACGCATTCACATTCTATCTGTGTAGGAATTCAGAGATTAATCACGCCGGAAATTCGTAATCATGCCTTTATATTCTAACCCTTTGGTTTCGAACTTACTACAGCAGTTATTCAATTTAATAGACGAATTATATGTAACGCTTTATTTATCGTTAAAGTCGGTGAAACTAAAATAATTTCCAACCTATGAAATGTAGAATTAAAAAAAACTAAAACAAACTTAAATGCATATATATCTACATAGGTTTTAGACCGGTCAGTGGCTGAGTTGGCATCGCGTTTGGGTCTCACCCAGGCGTCGTGAGTTCAATTCCTCGGCTGGCTAAGTCCTCCATTTACGACACAAGCAACATCTTCCGCTTACTGTGATGGTAGTAGGAGATTTTCAAATATTGTCAGGTTATTCGTAACCAGGGAATATTTCTCTTTCTTTATTAAAAAAAAAAGGTATCAATCAAATAAAATTTAAATTTTATTTCACATAGAAAGAATCTTTGTATATATTTCTATTGGGTAAACAGACCGCTTTCATTTACTATACACATGAAAAAAACAGTACGGAATGACTAAAATATATTAAAATATATTTTTTAATCTCCCTTGAAACCATCAAAGTGTGTGTTGAAAATATAAAGAGATGTGTTATTTAACAGCACCATACCCCTTGTCATGCTGTGCTGTGCTAACATGTCTGTTCAACCACGTGGTATGCATATCAAATCGTAGTGCCGCCCCTGACAGTAGTTATATGGTACATACAGCTTATGGCATTCCAGGAGGTATGGACTGTCTATCAAATTAAGTATAATTTTATCCGCCGTTACTGCAAGGGCCACTCTCCTTCTAGACTGGAGACTTTGGTATTGCATCTCAGAGAGCAAATCTTCATGGTGCATAAATTTTTACGTATAGATACGGAAGAATTTATTTTTTTTGATTTGTTCTAACATTTCTACTTTTTTTTTTCTGATATGGCAAATCCCTACAGCAGAAGCGTACTCAAGTTTGGACCTTATAATGCAGTTCAACATAGAAGTCATGGCTTCGGGTTTGGCAAACTGTTTGAGAGATCTTATAACAAACCCTAATAGTTTGTAGCAGATGTAGACAAGTGCAACATATGATCTGAAAATGTAAGTTTTGTATCAAAGACTACCCAAGATCTTGATGGATTTAACGGATGATAATTTGCCTTCCCAAATTGAACAGGGTTCTTTGATCACGTATGTCATAGATATACATTTTGAGTATTATATTTTTTATTTATAAATGAATCAAAAACCACTTTATTAATATATGCATAGCAACATGTTTCGAAAGCGACGCTTTCCTAATAAGGAATATATAGAATACTAAAAAATTTAATGTCAACTATAGACAAATGATAAACACAGAACAAAATAATTAAAGAATAGACAAATTATTTGACGCCCTCCATGGTCGAGGGGTAAGGCTCTCGACTACGAATCCGAAGGTCGCGGGTTCAAATCCCGACGTGGGCAAGTAAATTTTATTTAATTAATTTGTGCTGTTTCATAATTAATTAACATAAAATTAATATATAATATATTTGCGCACGTTCCAGAGTGGAAGATACTTTCAGTATCGCCCTGGTGAAAGACCACCATTCAGAATTGAAACGTTGCTTTAAATGGCTTTAGCCGTGTTTGGTGACCAGATCTGAATAGCCAGTTATTTCTCCACCTTCCTCTACCCCTTCTCCTTCCCCTCCCCAATACCTTCAGCCTCACAACATTCCCCAATTGGGGATGCCATAGTCTCACTGGCTCCAGATGGTAGGGAGCAGTTGAGACTCTTGTGCGGTATTAATGTAAAAAAAAAAAAATTATAAACATAAAGAAAAATTGATTATAAGTAGGTAAGTAATTAATCTAAAATGTTAATAAAAAGTACTAGTAGCTTTTATGTTTTTAAACAATTTAGAGAATAATATGAATATTTCTGCTTTATTATTAAAATATGCTTATTTTTGGAAAAGATATGTAGATGACGTTTTTTTATATGTGGACTGATACTAAAAGACAATTTATTATTTTCCTTAAATTCCTAAATAAACTCCATAAAAAGATTAAATTCGCCATAGAAATACGACAAAATTTTAGCATTAATTTCATTGACTTAAATATTTTCATTGTTAATTATAAATTGGAATTTAATATATATCGTGAAGATACTTATACATCGTTATACATAATATTTCTCAAAAATTACCAGCTTTTCGTATCATTATATTGATATATATAATGTGGTGAATACGAACGAATTTTTAAATAATTTATTAATAATGACGCCACAAAGTGAAAACCAATATTTTGAAGAATTTTTTATTTATTTTTTACAAACAATAATTATCAGCCTGAAACACTCATCCAAATTGAAAAAAACCTTTCCGAGCAAAGATAAATGTCGCCGACAGGAATCGAACCTGCACCCTTCTGATGTCCGGTCAGATGCTCTACCGTTGAGCTACGTCGGCTTATCGCAAACCCGCCAAGTTAATCAATATATACCAGTGTTTCATTCAATAATTACTGTTTTTTTTATTATATTTCACCTGTAAACAACCAACTTTATTAGTATGAGAAAGGCTTGTAACGGCTAAATCCCTCAAATAGATGGCGCCGAGAAAAATTATGTCTTCATTTTATTGGTGAAAATTGCTTTCACTTGTCAATTATGATAACAGTAATTTAAGACAAGATTTTTAGCATAGCAAAGGTAATATTTTATAAACAATTATCGCCTGAAGACTTAATCCTGAAAAACCTTCATCTTCAAAGAGCATCTGACCGGACATCAGAAGGGTGCAGGTTCGAGTCCTGTCGGCGACATTTATCTTTGCTCGGAAAGGTTTTTTTCAATTTGGATGAGTGTTTCAGGCTAATAATTATTGTTTATAAAAAATAATTGTTACCCTTTGCGCTATGCACAAAAATCTTGTCTTAAGTTTTTAAGAACTTTAGTTTATCAATTAATAAATTTTTTATTTATTTGTTAAACTCTTTTTATATTTATATTTCGTGGCTAGGGTTGAATAAGTAGGTACTGGTTTCATATGAATTCCGAAAAGAAATAAAAACACATCGTCACGTGATTTTCTGATATTTTAAAATAAGAAAACAATATCACACATTCTAAAAATATCATTGTCCATGGTTTTGATAAGCCTGAATACCCATAAGATGGATCGCTGCTAACGTCACGTCGCAAACGCCTTGTACTGTCATTCATTTTTCGATTTTGAAAAAAAAACGGCGTTACGCCACTATTTTTGCTGCAAAGTATCAAAAAGTTTACATAACGTCGTTTTTATTGCACGAGACTACCGCTTTTGCTGAAAAATAACGCGAATTTCGTCAAATATAATCCAAATTTAGCCAAAAGTAACGCTTATTTAGAGTAAAAATAACGTAATATATTCAGGTCTCTATGTATCACACATGTACGAAATTTGAAATAGGATCTGTGAATGTGACTAAAGATGCAATTATTCAACTTCAGAACCATTGAAAGCATTAACCACAAGTGAAAAATATTCAACACGTTTACATGCCGTGTCGTCATAGATAATACCATATTTAATAGAGTAACAAAGCTGCAATTTTTAATTATTATTTGGCATTACTTTCTTCCTTTTCAACATATATTTATGAATATACTTATATCCATTGATAAAACATACAAACGACATGCCAAGCTTCTCATTGTTGATCGGATAATTGATATATAATAATAATTAGTTTGTGGTCCGATATCCTCAGTATGCATTTTCATGGTGGGAAATGATAAAGTATGGATACTGATGCAGGTATAAAAATGATATAGCACGGATACTGATGAAGATATAAAAAAGGATATAGCACATACTGATGCGTATAAAAAAAAAGTTATAGCACTGATGTAAATACGAAAAAGAAAAACTGATAAGGATGTAAGAAAGTATATGGCACAGATACTGATAAAGATATAAAAAAGATATGGCACGGGTACTGATAAATACATAAAAAGGGATATAGCATGGATACTGATCAAGATATGAAAAAAGGATATAACACGAATACGAATAAAGATATGAACAATGATATAGCACGGATACTGATGCAGATTTAAAAAATGGATACAGTACACACTGATGCAGATATAAAAGAAGGATATAGCACGGATACTGATAAAGACATAAAAAAGGATATAGCACGGATACTGATAAAGATATAAAAAAGAATATAGCATGGATACTGATCAAAATATTAAAAACAAAAACAAAAAACAGAAATTCAGGACACCATAAGTTTCCATAGATGATTCAAGTTTCAAGAAACGGAGAGGTTTCAGCGTTCCAGTCTCCTTATAGAGTAGCACTCACTTTCGTGATATTTTTATCTTTATCCATGGAAAGCGTAAATTTTGATTAAGAAGTGAATAAAAATAAAATGCGACCAGTTCATCATTTAAATTTCTATACGGAACATGTGTAGAAGCGCATATGAAAAAAATTCTCTCACGGATTCATGCAACAACTTGAATACATAAAACGATTTCCAACGCACTTGTTCAAATTAACAGTTTAACCTTCCTTCAAAAATAATACACATTATTTATTCAATCAACTATCGCGAGTTCAATTTATTTATTAGATTATATAATAGGTTCTGTAATAATAATCAGCGATTACATGTATCTGCTTATCTAAAAAAGAACATAAGCTAAAACACACATAGTTAAATAAATAATAGCTTTCGGACAAAATATTATTCATTGTGTTCTTGATAAAAAAGCGGTAATTTCCTGACACACATGATTCATGATTATAATGATAATATTTATAATATCAGTCATCAATCGCCAGAAGAAAAAAACGTGGGCAACCACTGTGCGTTTTTCACAGATCATTATGACTGGATCAATTTTAAAAAGTTCCTGCCTAAAAAAATTCGTGAATATTCGAGTGAAAGATAAACTCTCGAAGGTTTATTTACGGATGCTCTTGAATGAAGTTTTCATGCATCAAATATTATATTATAAGTAGGTCCAGATATGATAAATATACTCGTATATTAATCATTTGAATTTTTCAAGTACATTAAGGGGTGCAGTACATTTTGGGAAGAAATTGTTTATTTTCAAAGTATTAATCTTAAAATAAAGTTTATAATAAATACAAGTAATTTGATAATAATAAAAATAATAATTTGATGATTTGTACAGCGCCTTCTTGTGAAAAATTACCTCAAGGGCGCTGTACAAATATTACTTCTTATTATTCTCCATCTAATAATGTACAAACAGCTATAAAAAACATACTTACCTGGCAGGTCGCTTCAGATGAACACGGTTTTATTAGAAAAATTAATCTTAAAGATGATATGATTTTTAGAGTTTATCATCCTTGTCTATTGATGTTATATTTATTAGAAGATTGGTGGCACGAGAAGTGTTAGTATTTATTTGAAAATTTATCATTTCTAGAACTTGAAAATATTTATAAAGTGAGCTTAAAAAGTGTAAGGGGTTTCTAATAGATATTAACATTGTTTTTACACATTAAGTTATTTACTGTGTTGCGGGCTGTGGACGCATTTACTTACCGATGAATGACTTTTTTAAATTTATTCTATAAGTGGCTTTAGTTAAGCACTAACCGACTAGCTTAGTTAAGCAATTTACTTGTGTTTCTTCAATTTATGGTTAAGATTGTCTGAAAATGTCATGCGGCAGTTCATTCCAGGCCTTCGGTCCAGATACTCCGAACGCACGATCACATAACTTAATATTAGGTGTGCGCTTTAGTTCCTTCAACCTCCCGATAGCTGATGACGCTGCTGAACTAAGGATGGGCTGCCGTGAATTGGTATTTTCAGAATAATATGTTATGTGTATATACACACAAAAATACATCTCCTTTTGCCCTTATCAGGTTTGAGACTCATCGCATCGACAAGGTATATCCAAGCGTCTCTATCCTGCACTACTTCAGTAACCTTTATCTGGAGTTGCTTCTCCCACTTGTGGCGGCTCTCTGAACGTCTTCGCTCTGGAGTAGTATTCTGAAAGTCTTACGTTATATATTGAAAAAAGCTCATGATCACTTAAATTACATTCCATAAACACGAAGGAAAAATTAGGTTTTCTCAAAGCAACGTTAAAAAATTCCTGTGTTTATATTGATTAAGTATACTAAAAAAGAAAAAAAAAGCGGATCAAACGTAGCTCTGTACTATCTAATGGATGTTTCCCCTGTTCATCTTTCATAAAAAGAGTAGTTTGGAAAGATTTCGTGTACAGTACAATAACGCCTTGCGCATAATGTTTGGTCTCGAGTTTCTCGTTTTGCAGCCCTAATAAGATCCAGGGTGGCTGGAATGAGGGAAAGAATAAACACCTTCGGGAATATCCTCATCATGGAGGCCCGCCTCAGTCCAGCCTCCAGCATTGACGCATACTGGAGGAAGGTATTTGCCCCCCACAATTTAATTGCGGGGGGCAAACCTCAAAGGCTTTATTTTCATGAGCTTATTTTTTTATTTTTTAATATTTTTTAAATTTTTGTTTCATGTGTCATGTATCATTCACCCTCTATCTTATTTTGATTTTATTTTTTCAACTTTTGTAGATATTTTTATAACTATTGTATGAATATATTGTATGGAACGTGTGTGACTGCACTAACTTCCTTACATACCAGAATAAACATTTATTATTATTATAAAATTCCCCTGGCCTTTCCTATATTCTAGTGCCCTCCGTCCCAAATCATACATATTTCTTACGTGGGAATATGTTTTACCTTGTGATCATACCCAATACTTTCGTGAAAAGCTTTTACAAACGGATAGATAAGCTGTTAGAATTCTCCAATTCTTAAAATCGTTTTTGAATATAAAACTGTTGCGTATGCCTCCCAAGTATTAATCATCTCGACTTCATCTTGTTTGATTGCTCCAATTTAAATGTCGGAGGTTTTACGAAATGAACAAGCAGCTCTGCGGTCCGCAGTCACCCAAATGTCAAGGTCCACGTTATCCACTCATGAGAAATGGATCTCATGCTCACAACCGAATTCTTATGTGAAAATTTTATGTAATAGTGTCGCGTGTTTATCATAAAAACGATTAACACTTTGCTCTGATTTTTTTTTGTAATTATGGTCCGTCCAAATTTATAAACATGTTTTAATTAATAATAACATTATTTGTAAATATCCAAATCGCAGTGTGTGTACTGTCAAACTATAAAAGCTTCCATTTAATAACTTGTGAGAAGGACGACAATCTGTTTATTTACTTTATTTAAGTTTTTAATCCAGCAAGACTGAGTGGATAGTGCAAACCCAGTCTGCCATATTACATGAAATATACACAAATATAAATAGATAAATGAATATAATAAACAAGGTTAAATAATTATATTAAAATATGTGAGAACAAAATGAGAAAAAGAATTACAAAATGATAATTACATTAATATAAAATTAGGAAAATGAAAAATATAATAGTTAATAATAATACAGAATAAATTAAATTAATTTAATTTAAGGGATTGTCTTTCAGGGTGGTAGTCGCATCATCTTCACCCATCACTTCATTTCTTCACTCGGATGCAGCCACGACAATGGCGTTGGTTGACTTCTGTGTCCTGCCCCAGAAGCTGGCTTGTCGGCGTCGAAATAAGGCGGAGAATGAGTGGACCCTCCCTTGCGTGAACATAGTAGAGGCACTGCAGAACCTTGGAAGTTGCAAAAGTTGCATGTATGCGTTGTTGTAGCACACCCTCAACTTTTCCCATTGCGCTGCTGAGTATTGCGAAAACAGCTCTGATGTGTATAAGGAAGTGGACAGTATGTCTTAAAAAGCAGTTTCCTGACATCGTCGCTACAGTGGTAGAACCGCCTTGAGAGCATTCCTGCGCGTATATTTATTGTAAATGTTATGGAAAGATAAACTCACTAAGAGCGTTGAGACAAAAGGAGCTATAGGGAGAGATGATGTTAGATATTTCATTGCTCGATGGAAAGACAAGTGGATTAAAAGTAAAACAAATGTAGCCTCTACAACAATCATTATCTCAACACTGTGAAGACTATTATGAGTCGAGCCATGTGACACGAATAATGGATAAAATGTAGAATTAGAACATCTTCATGGGGGCTTTTGATCGAGGGATGGTCCCAATGGATTATTCACGACTCAAAAAATTGCTAGATTGAAGGTAGCCACTAAGAATCGGAAAACTAGTAGTAAATTGATGGAGATATGTAACTGCACGGCAGCTAGCTAACAGAGAAAAAGAGCAAACAACATAATTAAAAAAATAAATTAAATCCACACGGGTGTTGCTTGGAATTATAAAGTTGAAGTTATAATTTTGTCAATGGATGGGTTTAACGATTTACCATTGATTATTTACGAATCTAATTCACGTACACATTTAAAAAAAAAATTTGGCAATGAATGGGTTTTAGAATTCCACAACGAAATTCTAGTCTGATTCATGTGCAAATGTTAAATATTTTGATCACCGGTCTGCTGCCTACCGATGTTGCGAAAATAAAGCGTGAGATTTCCGCTCCAAGATTGCATAAATCTGAATAAAATTTAATACCATCTTGTTTTATGGATAACAAGAACTTTACGAACAGAAATGAATCCGGGCTGTTGGCAGTTGATGTATTGGGCATAGTTCTGCGAATTTAAATGATGCAACAAACATCTTTAGCAGAACCTTTGGGAAAGTGCTGTTTATTCAACATTTACAAGTACAAATGACATTTGTTAATGACATTTTTGTTTCACTTTTTTTTATTATGTATTAAGTTAAAAGAAATACATAATTATTTCACTTTCTTAACTTAACTACATACATATTATATTAATTAACTACATACATATTATATTAATTAACTATATACATATTATATTAATTAACTACATACATATTATATTAATTAACTACATACATACATATTATATTAATTAACTAAATACACACATACTATATTAATTAACTACATACATACATATTATATTAATTAACTACATTCATACATATTATATTAATTAACTACATACATACATATTATATTAATTAACTACACACATACATATTATATTAATTAACTACATACATACATATTATATTATATTAACTAACTACATACATATTATATTAACTAACTACATACATATTGTATTAATTAACTAAATACATACATATTCTATTAATTAACTAAATACATACATATTATATTAATTAACTACATACATATTATATTAATTGACTACATACATGCATATTATATTATATTAACTAACTGCATACATATTATATTAATTAAATAACTACATACATATTATATTAATCAACTACATACATACATATTATTCTTAACCTATTTTAATACTTATACGAGTATTATATAACTTTTAATTATTTAATTTAATACAACTTTATATTATTTATATACCTTACATATTATTCACAGCTATCTTATTTACTATTTTTTTTAATATTATACGTTGTTATGTTGCTCATTAATTTTGAGATTGAAAAGTTTTTTTTAATGTTCTTACTCGATTCTCCGTTTTCAGGCTACCGGGAAGGAGATTGTATATACTCGTATACACCCTCATGGCCTACACTTCTTTCACCACTTTCAGTCTTTACTGAATTTGTGTACAATTTATTATGTTGCCTTGTGTAGTGTTTGTATACTTGTGATGTTTTTTATAAATCCTGAGTTCGTGTGTATAAGTGCATTTTGCATTTTGTATGTTAATAAATATATATTACAAATATTCGTACAGTTTTCTGATTTTCAGCAAGTTCATTTCTAGGTATAGTTTTTTTGTAAGGGTGTATGGGTTATGATTGTAAAGTTTTTTTATAACTTATTCTGTATTATTTGAGATTCATTCAACTATGTAATGTATGTGTTTCCCCATATTTATATTAGGTAATTTAGGTGGGACTGGATTAAACTAAAGTATAGGCCCCTCTTTACGTTTGCTGGTAAAAGATAAGCAATTCTACTTAATACTCCAATTAGTGGATGATTTTTTGTTTTTGTTTTTGTGTGTGTAAAGTACAAGTATTTATCAATATATAGGTCCAGATATTTTTCACGTTTATTTTTATGTTTATATGTACAAGTTATACATTATTAGATTATTTTTGTTGTAAGCCGAGGCTTACCTTAATGTTGATAGTACCTACCTGGAAACCAATTAACTTAATGTTTTTCGCGCAGAAAATGGTATGTCAGTTATTGAGTTCATTAGTTTTTTCAACACTTTTTTATAAATAATCTATTACGGTGTAGGCAATTAATAAATGGTTTTTATTACTATTTCAGATTTTCATGTAGGCATTATAAAAAATATAAATATATGTATTTGTTGATTGATAAATTTTTTGATACATACATTTATATAAACAGAGGTACAAAGGTTATAAACATTTTTATGTTTATTGTATATATGGCAAAAAATCCCACATAGGCAAGGCCGGTGGGTGGGTATACTTGCTAGTAGTTAGTGGCAGTAAAAAAATAACTATTTTAATGGAATTAATATATGTATTTTTTTAATATTTGTTTATATATATTTACTCATTCACATACATACATATCTATATTCCTTACATCTATAGATTTTCAAGCTTACAAATTAAGCGAGTTTTTAATTAAATATAATAACTGTACAATACTAATAAGCAAAAATGGCGCGAAACATAATTTTTTAAATAATTAAATTGAAAAATTCCCCATTTTGTGGTTGGTGAAACGTCATAACTATTAATTTAATTTCAATGTCGAGCATTATTTTTAAACATATGCACGCTATAAAACAATTGCACCAGATTTGAGAAGAGGATTAATTAAATTGCTATTGTCTCGTTTCCTCGCGGTTTGGCCCCTTCGCTCAATAATGCTTTAAGCCCCGTGTATCATTTTAGACGAGTCCTCGTTTAATCTCTCAGATGGAAAGATTCTACATATTGTGTGATCCGATCTTCCAAGGACTCTAGTCTTGCGGATGGGGAACCTTGGATGCTTCCTCTGATTAATATTCGATTGTTCGAGTTATTTCCGGGTTCAAAACATTTGAAATGTTGATTCGCTAAGTACAATGTAACCTCAATTAAATTGCTTCATTGTCTCCGAAAGTTTGATAATGAATATTATGAAAATGCTCATAATTTATAGGAATCTAAATCTTAAGTGGATATTATGATCGCATCTGCAGTTTCCATTGTTGTAAGTTACAGAGATTGGAGATATGTTATTCGAAGTATGATGTCTGGGTAAGAACCTTCCTCCAATGAGAAGGTTTGCTAAGATTAATCTAGATTTGAGACAACAATCCAAAATACTAAACTACAAAATACAGTAAAAAATACTCCCAAAACTTAATAATAATATTATTAAAATTTCTTTAAAAGATCGGTATTCACTTCGGGTCATTATTAAAATTTTGATAGAAAACAGTCACTTTGTGGTTAGACATATTTAATGAAAATAAAACAATAACTTCGTTTATAACCACGAGAATTTCATTTAATTTTATTACGACCGAAGGGTTTCGCTTAACATAAGCATCATCAGGGTACAAAATTAAACTGATCAAAAATACATAGTGTGTATTTATAAATACAAAATAGAATGAGAAAGAACACAACATAGAACAAAGAAAAAATGAGATAGCATGAAATAGAAATCTGACATAATAACAGAGAGAAGGAGACAGAAGTGTACATAATGGAATACGAAAGAATACCTGAACAGGTGATTATGATAATGGGAAATTTTACGAGATTATACGAAATATACCTAATATTGGGCTATTGGACACATTTAGTTGATTATTGAGAATTTTGTTTTTGGTTTTAACAGTTTTCTTTATTTCTAGTGATTCTAAATTATTTAATCTGTTTCCATGGCCATTTTTATGAAGAATATTAGCACCGGTGCTTTGAATGAAGGTATGATCTTTGTCAATAAGGTGATTGGCGAATTCCGAAAAGCCGTTATTATTTAAGCATCTATGATGTTCATTAAATCTTATATTGAAATTGCGTGTTGTTTTGCCAATATAGAATGCTGAACAATCTAATTTATAGATTCCCGAGTGACTAAGCTTGTCGTCTTTATCTTTTGAGTTGATTAAAGTTTTACCTAAATTATTATTTGTATTAAATGCAGGTCTTAATTCAGAAGGAAGATTTTTTACACTGCAGGAAGACAAATGATTTATCAATAAAATACCCCGCCATTGGTAACTAAGATCGTTAATACTTTTGTTTGTACGAAAGGGTACACATTATATTTACATCAAAACATACGATTGATTTAACCTAAAAAAAACAGACATCCTGCCTATGTTATACTGAATCTCTCTCTCTCGGGAATTAAATCAGGCATTTACGGGAGGCAAGTAATTATATCAGCATAGTTAATAGGGGTTAGATACAGCTAACATGATCCATGGCGTCGAGGCTCACGTCCTCCCATCGTATATGCGTAATGCCGGGAACAGACAAACGCGCGCGGCTAGCAGTTATTAGGCCGCCTGGAGTTTAACACTGTTCATTGACATTACTAGCTAGATTGTTATGTCCAGCGGTGTCTCAAGTACAAGAAGTTTACATTTGAAAAGCGAGGTAAGCGTGATAACGCCTAAGCCACGTGCAGTCGGCCATTGCCAACGACAAGTGGCTCTGCTTTTAAACACACAACCTGACGATTCCAATGCCAGTCTTGTTCTGTCGCGTGAGCGACGCAACCCGATGGCGGAAAGAAGTGGAACCGGAACTAGTATCATAAATAATCCTGCGCATATTTTACCGTTGGACTACAATCCATTTTAACTGTAGCGAATTCGTTACAAAGTGAACTTTTCCTCATCAGGAATATATAGAATACTATACATTGTATCATCGCTAAGCGATGTAGGAAAGCATCGGTTTCGAAACATGTTGATATGTAAATATCAATAAAGTGGTGAATACAAAGTAATTTTTAATTCATTTATTAATAATCTTATTAATTTTGATTTACATAAAAAAATTAAAAACACGTTGTAAAGAAATGAAAAGGAATGGTAAACATTCGAAGAAAAACGAAAAATCGAGTTGAAAACTCTGTAGCACTCTAGATTTAAACTCAGTTCCTGAATATCCTTACATTACCACCAAATCTTTCAACACCATCTGATATAAAAACGCCTTACGTGTTTTCTTATAATTACTAAGAAGTACACGCCTTATTATCTAAGCATATAAGAGCAAAAAAACATTTTGTCAATTGCCAAACAAATGTGAGAAATTCAGGCTCCGCTGAACTTGGCTTAGGAAATCTGGAAGAGTCGTTCATCTTGTGCGCGTTTGCATCAGTCCGTGATTAATTTCATACCACATGTAATACTTACGATTAATAATTTTATGTTGTTCGAAATGTTTACATTGCATGATGTTTTTAATGGCCTCTTTACGCGATGGTAACTAATCGTTTACGCCTCTTGTTCCGTTATTTTAAATCGTAACTTTTTTGCCAGATAATTACAACTGTACACGAAATTCTTTCTCGATTGATGGAGTACCTTGAAGAATATAGAAATTATTGAAAAAATCACATTATAAATAATTTTTCATAACCTACTAGCATACTAAGTAAGTATGTTAACTATGAAGGGGACATAACCACTTTGCGAACATAAAATTGGATCAGGTTATTTCTACCCCAAGAGGAAAAACACTCTTCTGCTTTTGAAAATAGATAGATGGAACAAATACTAGTTTTAATTAAAATTTTAATCTCTTCATCTTAAATAAGTTTTGCTCTGAGTGCAGATGATATTATAGATAAATTAAGTCTTGTTTAGATACGCCATTTAAAAGAGAAATAAAAACATTACCCAACAACGGTGAAACGAAAGTTAATTTCATAGACAGGACTCTCATTATATCAATTATATTTTTTAACATTATGAGCACCGAGTTGATTCGACGCAATCTTTTCTAAAAAAATAATGCAGCTGCACTAGGAAACGATAATTCTTTGCATTTTCCACAAATCCGCCCTTCACTTCTATTGTCTCGTGCGATTAAAACTTCAAGAAGCCTTCGATATAGTTATTTGAAAAGTCTCTACAAAAGCAATCGATATTCTCTGTAGTATTATGTTCTTGGTTCCATATTTAATGACTAGGTTTCAAAACCTTTACTAGTAACACGCTTTTATTGGACATGATTTTAGTTTTTCATGGCCAACAGTGTAATGTTAATTGGCTTTTGGGGGTTCAGCTGTGGCTGTGTTGCGCTTCCTCCTTCTTGTTTTGTTGCAGACAGCCTCGCATGTCCATCATCAGGGCAGATGTATGATGTAGACGTGAGTATTATTTATATGTATATTTTTGATGCCATGTTAAATTCAATCCTCGGTGACGTGGGTTATGATGACCTCTTCTGGGAAATAGAACTTATTACATGTGCATGCCTGTAACATGCACTAAACACAATATATTTTCAGATGCTGATGTTTTCGATTTATCCTCGCAATAATTTAGTATATCCATAAAAGAAAAACTAAATAACAAGGTTATTTATTACACCGCACCCCTTTAGTGTGTTGTATACCTTTTATGTTGTTAGATTAGGTATGTTTATATTTTTAATTTGTTTTACTTAGTCTTTTCTATAAATAAAAATGGGTGTTTGCTTGTCTGTTATCGATTTTCTCGAAAATTACTAGACTAGAAAATAGCACAGTTGTTCGTTCTTATTCGTGCTGGGAAGGTTTAGAGAGTAGTTTGAATGAAATCCAATATGTAAAACTGTTGCTATAACGTTTTAAAATTAGTATGAAAAACTTAGAACCCGCCATGTTGTATCGAGGTAAGCCCATAGATATATCACTCCGGTTAGCCACAGATTACATATTCAAAAGAAGAAGATTTGTTTGGGTAGAATATTTTTAAAATGGAAAACACAAGTAGGTATCTACTTAAGAACTTTATTATTTATATATATTTTGAAAGAAATAAATGCTTGGAATTAAATAAAAAATTCAAATCAATGTTTCTTTGTTTAGAGAAAGTAATAGTCGTCACAGGGCATTACTTTTGCTGTCAAATCAATTATGGCACCCAAACGACCAGCAATAATTCGTAACTTTATTGAAAATAAAAATAAAATTATATCGATCAAGGCCGGGTACACATCAGCTAGTGTTTCATGGAAATGAAATTATTTATTTTATTATTTTCTTTTCAATTTAACTACCAAAATGATGTTATCATTTAAAAAATATTCATATACTTATTGCTATATAATTGAAACTTGACTGGTTAATGCGACAAAGTAATTGTTGATTTGTAAAAATGCATATTATATAACTATATGTTATTCCAAAATAATAAAATCGGGACAGATGATTATTTGAATAAAATTCGCTGGATTGAAATGGAAAATGAATGATTTTGACAAAGTCTTAAACCACTCGGCCAATGAAACAGTTTGCGCCAAAGCCTACTATGATAGGGTGGCTGAGTTGGTATCGCATCTGGGTCTCACCCAGGCGTTTCCCCATCTTCCTCTACCCCTTCTTCCGCCCCTCCCCAATACCTTCAGCCTCACAATATTCTCCAATTGTGGATGCCATATTCTCACTGGCTCCGGACAGTTGGGAGCAGTTGGGACTCTTGTACGGTATTCGTGTAAAAAAAAGGCGTTGTGAATTCAAGTCCTGCTTCACGACACAAGCAACATCTTCCGCTAACTGTGATGGAAATTTTAGAATAATGATTACTTTGTTATTTATTCACAGTTAGCTCCTTCTGCCTTACTATGAAGTGCACCTTCTAGCGAAAATTGCTTCTATCGACATAAAGACATAATATTAACGGTTCCATGATAGTTGATCCATCCGACAGTTGATTCCTTGGGCAGTGGATCCCTCCGACAGTTGATCCCTCCGACAGTTGATCCCTCCGACACTTGATCCCTTCAACAGTTGATCCCTCCGACAGTTGATACCTCCGACAGTTGATCCCCTGAAGGATTATTTCTGCTGTATGTCCTCATTTTTAAAGTAAGTATGCGGAGAGGATATGAGGCCGTATGACAAAAGTCGTTACACTTATTTGCGACATTTTGTTATATTATACGCAAGTAGGAA
Organism: Halesus radiatus; assembly: GCA_022606495.2. NCBI lineage: Eukaryota > Metazoa > Arthropoda > Insecta > Trichoptera > Limnephilidae > Halesus > Halesus radiatus. The sequence continues at coordinate 49,943 of JAHDVE020000662.1, forward strand.
CCAATAGCGTATTTTCCCTAAGCCGACTGCATGTATAAGTATGTTGTATTTTGTTATTCGGCAGTATATCCTCTGCATACTCCTTCGGGGACTCCGCATTATTGTTAGTAAACATATTTTATGTAGCTGATTTCCACTCAAGACGCCTGCAGATATAAGTATATCGACTTTTGTACCAACTGTCGGGGGGTCAACTGTCGGGGGGTCAACTGTCGGATCACCAAACTAAGGGATTTTTTAAAAAATAAGACGTATTTGATTAAGGAGGTTTTCTTCAAAACTTTTTATTTTTATTTTTATTATAATTAATTATATTTAAGAAATTACTACCGAAAGGCCAATAAATTTTTCGATATCTCAAAAATGATTTAGTTAGGATCTTTCAAAGCGAAATTTTAAACGACCGTTCAAATAGCCGTGACATCACGAGACACAATTCAGTACAATTCACAATTTGAATGGCAGTACCGCATACTGCCGCGCCAGTCATTTTATGTACCTTTATAAGTGACGTTATATGCTTATCGAGATTCTTCTAGTATTCAAAACGTTCTGTACTCAGCATGCTCTAATTAACATAAAACATTATTTATAAATGATGACCGGATAACTCAACACGCGTAAGTATAAAGCGGCAAACTTTTCAAAAGTATGAAAAAAAACTTCCTCTATAACCTAATCTAAACTAACATAATTAATCAGTATTTTTATTTTAAAAAAAAACGTATTAAAAAAAAGATTAATTGGGTTAGGGTAGATTAGGTTTTATGTTTTTTTTTCGTTATTAATGACTATATTACTTTCAAAAAGTGTTCCGATTCAAACGTGTATAGAATTATCATGGAACCTTATAAGTAACATGAAATTTCGTTGTAGGAGACACCTCATCATAAAAAAATGTATTGAATAATGTTGCTAAGATTGTCTACATTGTCGTATTGGAAAATGTCTTTGGTTATGTTAGCCTTTATATGACATAACCAATTTGACATTACGTGTAAATACTCGTACTTTGCCAGAAGTAGTACTTATTTAAGTAAGAAAGAATAGTTACATTTATCAGGTTTAATAGTTGAATTCCGAATGCAAGGTTGGACAGAGCAACTCCAGAAGCTGTGCGATTTGATTTATTTTATTAAGTTACCTTCTGCCTTTTGAAAGTCGATCTCACATAATTAAGTGAGATGTACAAGTGTCAGTGAAAAAATATTGTTCATTCAAATTAATCATTAGTTTGATAGTTGTTTAATTGGTGTCTAACGTAAATTTAAATCGTTACTCAACATCTTAATCACGTCGATACATTCATCAATCAGACTGACTTAAGTAGAGCTACCTATGTTCTTGATATACTATTTGAATTTAGGTCATAAAGAATTACAATAAGTAATAATCTGCAAATTAATTCAGCTGTTAATTAAGTTTCCATAAATACGCCTTGAGCCGGGAGATTTTTTGTTTGTTTCAATTTGAAGGTTATTCCAGGTTCAAATCGCTAGCTGAATAATTTGAGAAAAATCCCACGCCGGGCTACAAGGAAGTTTCCTCTTTTTGTATTCTCAGGTATGCTTGGATGCTTCCTACTCGGATCTGATAAACCTAAAAAAAGTGACACGTTAAATAATTGTGCTTTTAAATACCGCTAAAAGTAATAAAAATGGTTTAATAAAAGATTGGTTTGTGGCGTCATTATTAATAAATTAATTAAAAAAATAACTTTGTAGTCACCTCTTTATTAATATACACAGATATCAACGTGTTTCGAAAGCGATGCTTTCTTGTCACGAATATATAGAATACTAAAAAATAATAATGTCAAGTATGGACAAATGATAAACATAGAACACAATAACGTAAAAATCGACAAATTACAAACATAAATAAAAACTGATAGGAAAGACTTCTAGAAATTTCAGTATTAGAGTTAAGGAACACATAAGGTGTTTAAATAATAACATTAATTCCGAATTTGCCAATCATATTTTAGAAGCTAATCATTGTTTTGAAATAAATAAAAGTTTAAAAATTTCACATACAAATAAAGCCGGTTTGCAATTAGACAAATTTGAAATTTCAGAAATCAGATAAAGTCACAATAGTGAATTAATATTAAAAAAAAATCCTTCTTCTAAATAGCCATTTATTTTGACGTTAATATTAATAATAAATATAATTTCTACTATAAATTGTTATTCAATGTTTTGTGATATTTTTTATCAACATTTTTTATTAATTATTTTCCTACTTTAATATTTTTTTGTTTATGTTTTTAATTTGTCTATTTTTACATTGTTGTGCTCTATCTTTATCATTAATCTATACTTGACGTTATTATTTTTTAGTATTCTATATATTCCTGATGAAGGAAGCATCGCTTCCGAAACATGTTTATAACTGTGTTTATTAATAAAGTGGTGAATACAAAGCATATTTTAAATAATTTATTAAAATGGTTTAAAACTACCGTACGTAAAAATAAGAAAAACGTAATGATATAAACTGTACAATTGACAAGTTTAGCACATTTACAGACGTTGTGTAACTTGATTGTGGATTTCATTAAAAGTTTAAATTATTATTACACGAAAAATTAAAATCACAAATTTGCAAGTTGCTACCTACTTACTAGCAAAATGAAATATTTCCTTATAATCATGGATTCTTCACCCTCCTTTATGTAAAAAAAGGTTTTGGTTATTATATACCCCGTTAGGAACATGAAGGAAGTGACTGCAGAAGTCCCTCTCGTTTCTTGTGACATCGATCCACCGTCTGCTGTGATCGGTGTATAATCAGCCCCTCTTTGCATAACCCAAATATCCTTTAATTTTTGTACTTAACGGTCAGAACCCAAAAACACAAATTTTTTAGTCTGCTAATGCAAGAGACAGTGTGAGTGATTAAATTGTAAATTTTATACTAACAGTTAGAAAAATATACAAGGTTTCAAAAGATAAAAATCTCCAAACTGTAATCTTTTAAATTCTATATGAAATAAGTACTGGAATTTTAGGTAGAACATTCAAGATTGCCTTCACTAATTTTTAAACTGCACCTATTTTCAAATATTTTTGTATGTTTTTCATAGAATTTAAAAAATTACAGTGTGAGGATTTTTGTCTTTTGAAACCTTATGCATTTTCCTAACTATTCGTGCAAATTTTACATTTAAATAATTTGTAGTATTGTATGAGTTAGCAAACTGCGACGTGATGTTTAGGCTTATTTTTGAGTGCTGGCCAAATAAAATAATTTTTTATATGACCAGCGAGATGCTGCCATACCCACGTGTAATGTACATTTTGTATATTTATCACATGATAATTAATATCATTCACTTTGCTCTGACAAAACGACACGAGAAAAAAAGTTAGCCTATTGATACGTTCTGCATGTTTCTCACTACAGTGAAACTAGACACGAAGTTGATTAATGTAATTGGGTCCTTATTACTGGAACATTTCGTAACAGTTATTATGGGGCATAAATCCTGTCTCGATGATGTCAATCATGTCGATGTTAGGTTTATTTATATGTAGATAAATACGCGATAACAATCTGAGGTGTCAAATCCACAAGTTAACACCGCCCGTAGTCAGCGTAGTTACCTTCTGATTCAGTAACATACCTACAGGTAAACTCAGTTATTATGGATTGTTTATTTAATATCAAATTATGCGCAATAGAAATACATACGAAAATAGGTTATTGTCGCTTTCGGGATTTGAAAATTCTGGCACCTTTTGCTAACTATGGGAATACTGCGAATGTTTTCAGTCACTCTTTTTTTTTTAAATTTAATGTTAATCAAAATCAATATATTTTTTATAATTTCTTTTGCAACTCTTACAGATATATTTCTTTGTTAAATATCTGTAAAAATTTCCAAACAAATTAAAACACTGCGGTTTAAATATAGCTTTTAGACCCAAAAAGGTCAAAAAGAAAAATCCCAAGCTTAATAATACTGGCATATATTAATAAAAATGTGACAACGCTGAGTGTAACGCTATCTATATGGAATAGACTAGATTCAAAGAACACATACGATTTTATAATAGTAAAACCACTTTTTCAAAATGCGCACAATATCTCTTAACAAATAATTTAAGAATATACAAAATATGAGCATAAACAAAAATGAATTAAATTAAATTAATCTGTTACTTACCTACTTTAATTCATTTTTGTTTATGCTCATATTTTGTATATTCTTAAATTATTGTTTTAAATTTTTTATCATTTTTCTATACTTGAAATTATTTTTTAGTATTCATTTATTCCTGAAGATGATAGCATTGCTATCGAAACATGTAGAAATATTTATGTATTTTAAGTAAAGTGGTATATACAAAGTGTATTTTCAATTATATAATTAATAATGATGCCACAAAGTTATCAATCATTTGAAGAAATTAAAAAAGAACTTTGTTTATATAAATTTCTACATGTTTCATAAGCGAAGCTTCTGAAATATATACATATTTATATATTAAAAATAGTCTTGTACACAATATTCTTGTTATTAATTATATTAATAATGAGGACAATAAATATTTACACACCTTTCGAAGAAATTACAGTAAAGTGGTTTAAAACGTAGATTTTTTTCAATTAAATAGAATGTCATGCAACAAAGTGATTGCTTTCTTCGATAAAACTTGAATCATCCTATCAACGTATCTCACGATATATTGTATGGTTCAGTGGTTGATCCGTTAACATTTGATGTCATCCTGAATCCCTTCAACACAGTTATAATGCAGTTTTCATTTGCCCGTATGCAGGACCAATCTTAGGATAAATTCTACGATTCCCGGTATTTGTGCGCAATATAACAAGTAATTTCACAATATCCTTTCAAAATGTCGAACCGAAGTAATACGTAGGACCAAAAATTGATGCACGAGCATAAAATGTACCTAGAGCATCTCCTGTCCCGATCCTATCTTCCTCTTCCCCCTTCTTATTTTGTTTTTTCTCTCTCTTATTAGTTCCATAAATAAAACAGCTAATGCAACCAATGCTAGTAGTACAAGAAACTCTGTTGGCTTACCTTTGTTAAACTTCCTTTGTATTAAAAGCTGTATGTTTCTTACAAATAAATAAATAAATACTTCAGTCCATTCACCAAAATCAAATAGTGTTTATTTGTTATCAAAAATGAAAAGGAGTTAGGTGAGGGTCGCAAACAGCGTATTTAAACAGATCATCCCCTCCATGCCAATATGGGTCCCTAATATTTGTTATTCTATGATGCGGGTCGCGGCCATAAAACTCCTGGTTGATTATTATGCAAAAAGCACTTGAAAGTATTGAAAATGCCGATACTATCCAATGCCGGATGATTTTCTAAGTACTGGTGTTACAGACACGAATTATACTCTTACAAACGATGTTTTTAAAAAGATTTAAGTGAAAAAATACGACGTCAAATTACTCATGATCATTAATTTAATAATTGATGAAGATCGATGTCAAAGGCTTCAACACATCGCCATTAGTCGAAACACATTCAATAGTTGTGTCATTATATGAAACAATTAGTAGGTATTACTGACATTTGCTAATTGGTAAGTTGTCCATAGAAAAATAAGATCTGATAATTGGTTCATATACAAATTTTTACGAAAGCGATAATAAGTAACTTTTTATGGTATTTTTTCAAAAAACAGTAAATAAATCAGAAAATAAGCAGGTTGTAATGATTTCTGTTTGTATAATATAATATGTTTGATCATTTTACCCCCTTTCAGTTGTAATGAGGGTACATAACTTAAAACGTTTTTACAAATTTTTACACCCCTTTAAATATTTTTCTTAAATACACTATCCTACTTACCTACACCACGACTACGGGATTGTATTTTTGACTCTGGTTAAAATCTCATACTGGAGTTAAAAATAATAATAATAATTGGATGATATATATAGCGCCGTTTTATGGGAAAAATCACCTCAAGGGCGCTGTACAAATATTACTTCCTATTCTTTATCTAATTATGTACGAACAGATACAAAAAACATACTTACCTGGCAAGTCGCTTTAGATAAACACAGTTTTATTCGAAAATTTAAGCATTGAGATGATAAGATTTTTACATTTGCTATTTTATCCTCCTTTTCTAAAAGATTGGTGGCACATGAGTACCTACTACTAAAGCCGAAAGCGGACCTCTGGGCGGAATTTTTTCTTAAACTTTTGTCGTCGGCCACGAAATTATGTAATTTTTCATTTATGTGAATCGGAGAGGTTAAATAAATGGATAATCCTTACTAAAACAAGTTTGGGAAGGTTTTAAAATCGCGACATTAAGAGCAATCCATGACGAAAATTCCACAATAATCGTTCAAACTTTTGACAGTTGGAAAATCTGAAAAAAAGCGCCATTTCATTCCTTCCCGCCCGCTCTCATATGGCATAATTTTTCTTAGAGAATGTTCCATAGATTGTATGCAAGTACGAAAGTACCTACCCGATAATGTTATCTACTGAAGCATTCGAATTTAATTTCCGGGTAGGTACCCAAGTTTTAAGAGCAACCTATCGGGATAGTATGAAAAAAATGCTTTGAAGGTTTAATAATATTTAAAAAAAATGAATTTCTTGAAATAAAATTACGATTTTTTTTTTAATGCGTGGGTGATTTTACACGGTGCCATTATTAATACCTACCCGATTAATATTGCAATATTCATTTGAAATATACAGGGATAAAATAATTCGGTGAACGAAAAAAATCATTAAAAATGCATTTATTGATAGAAAACGACAATTTTTTTAATACATATTAACATTTTTGTTTTGTTTTTTAAGCATTTAGTTATTTACAGTGTTGCGGGCTGTGGACACATTTGCGGACCGATGCGTGAATTTTTTTTTACTTATTGTGTAAGTGACTTTAGGTAAGAACTAACCGGTTAGCCTAGCTAAGCAATTTACGAGTGCATTTCACAATTTATGGATATGATTGTCTGAAAAGATGAGTTTTAAGTTTAGTTCGCTGATTGTAATCAGCTGCCATATTAGATTTTTCGTACCAATTTCTCGTAAAATACAAAAAGTTTTTAACGCATTTGATTCCCCTTCCAATTCCTTAAAAACACACACCAAAACAAAACAAAAACATATTTGTGGAAGTTGAAATCACGAAATACTTTTGTATTATAATGTTATACAAAGTTTATCATGAGTCACTTCGTAAGAATAAGGGACATTACACTTCAGTGAATTCTTCATTCATCTTCTAATAATACCTCTGGCTCATCTATTGATATCGTGAGGAAGTCATTTAAATACCACAAAGACTTGATCCATTCAATTGGTTCCTACGCAACGCTTTAAATCAATTACACTATGAGTAATTGAAGCTCTATCGGAAAACAATAATTTAAAATATGAATATTGTAGAAAGTCTCTTTTATTGACTGTAGGTCATTGTTTGCTCATATATTGAAAGGATCTTTTACTATTGAAACAATGTATGTACCATAAGTGAAATTTTGTTTTTTTTTTGTGAATACCAGACCAGTCTTATTGCCGGGACCAATAGAGCTATTGCGTAACGTACAAGTAATTTTTAGAGGAGGTAAAGGAAAAGAAGGAGGAGAAGAGGAATGTTGGAAAGTTCCCTCCTATTCTAATCTGTTTTTCGAATTGTCAATCTTTCACTAATGTGATACTTAAAGTATCTTCGACTCTGGAACAATGTGCAAATCTTTTAAAAAAATTGAAAAGTCGGAGAAATTAGGTTTAATTTGCGTTTCACACCACGTTTTAATTCCTCGATCGGAATGATCAGAGCATAGGAACTTGCGCTCTGAACTTTGAACAAATGTCAAATTTCGGAGTGTGCATCGCGAAATATCGATATCCTGATTTTCCCTTTGGAATTTGTAATTAAAAAAAAATAAATTATTTCATTTAATTCTAATAATAATTATATCCTAAAGTTAATATTTTAAATAAATCGGAGGCACATTAACTAATTTTTAACGATTGCAAACTTTTTTTATATGGGAAAGAGTTCAAGAAATTTTAATGTTAGAGTTAAGGAACACCTAAGTTGTTTAAGTTATAATAATTAATCTGAATTTTCAAACCGTATTTTGGAAACAAATCATTCTTTTGATATAAATAAGAGTTAAAAATTTTTACATACAAATACAACCGGTTTACAATTAGACAAATTTGAAATTTTGGAAAGTGTTAATAGTCAATTAAATATAATTAATAATTAAGTATTTTTTTACATGGCTATCCTTGAATTTGTTTTCATATTAATATTAATAATACAAATAATTTTTTTTTCTATTTCCTAGTATAAATTTGTTATTCAATGTTTTATAATAGATATTTTTTAACATTTTTGATTAATTACTTATTCTATTCTTACATTATTGTGTTCTATATTTATCATTTATCTGAATTTCACATTATTATTTTTTAGTATTCTGTATGTTCTGATGAAGAAATCTACGTTTTTGAAACATGTTGATATGTACATATTAATAAAGTGGTGATTACAAAGTAATTTTTAATTAATTTATTAATAATGACGCCACAAAGTGAATACCAACATTTTGAAGATATTATAAAAATATTTGTTTATAGTGATTTTAAATGAAAAACCGTAAAAATGCAATATTTTATTACAATTATAATACCTACAGTATTTATATTAGTTTATTGTGGGAATTGAGTTTTATACAAATCAAAACAAATTGTTTAATTTCATATTCCAAATATACACTAGCCAATAAACGATTATCTCAATTTCCTCAATAGTGATTTTGTGGCATCATTATTAATAAATTAATAAACATGTTGATATTTATTTATTAAAAATAGTGGCGTAAACAAAGTAATTCTTATTAATAATTACCTCAATATTTAAGAACATTACACGCTGAAATTGTTGAAATTAACGCCATCTGTGATCGGGATTTTTAAAAATAAGTTCCAGTTTTACCTTAAGGAGTTCATTAGCAATTTGTAGAGAATTTTAGAAATTTACATAATTGTTTTTCTGTCAATCATTTATTTTAGACACAGCGGTTGCGGACACTATGGAGGATGTAGCGTAGGTGGAACACGAACCGCAGTTAATTCGACACATGTTTGATGTGAACGGCAATTAGTATTAATAAATTTAAATTATAAGGAAATTATTCCGATCCATGTCGAGAACAGAATATGTTATAACTAAAAACTATTCCCGAGTTCGATCAATAAAGCTTTGTGAAAGATGTACGGGTGATTCATTACCTGTGAATAGAGTATAGTAACATCAGGAATGTTGGTATGAATATTATTATCAACAATCAATGCTTTTGTATCCTAAATAGTCCTATTATGTCTCAACGTGTTCATGAATACATTGTTCTAAATCCGTCGATTGCTCAAGACGTTTCAACAGTTACGGATAAAGGTAATATTAGTAATATAGAGCCTAAATTGTCATAGGAATTTTTTTTTGTTTTATTTTTTTTTGTTTTACTTATTTTATTTTATTTTATATCATTTTATTTTTTCATTTGTTTGTTTAATTTTTTTTCAAATTATTTTATTTTATTAATTTTTTTTTATTTTGTGTTATTTAATTTTATTTTTATTTTGATTTTTTATTTTACTGTTTTTTTTTTAATTTTTTTTTATTATTATTTTTTTAATTTTCTTTTTGTTGTTTATTTATTTATTTAATGCATTTTTTTTTTTAATTTTATTTTATGTTATTTTATTTCATTTTATTTTATTTTATTTTATTATATTTATTCGTTAATTTTTTTATTTTTTTTATTATTTTATTATTATTGTTATTTTTTTATTTTCTTATTATTTTTATTTTTTTATTTTTCCTTACATACATGAGTGTTTGCATAGCAATAACAATTAATAAGTACAATAAACAACAACAAACATTATCTCGCAAAAATGATAATAAGAATGAAAAAGAAGTGAAAGATCGAAAACATTATAAAGTAGGTGTATAAACTAACTCCTTATTGTCTGTGCTGATGGTACACTATTTTGATACTTAATAAAGGGGATCATCACATTATCAGTTTGATGTTAGTGGTAAAACTTTTTTTTTAAATTGATTAATTGCGTCATTAATCATTACAAATGTCTTATTTCATTATTAGAGTAGTGAAATATCTCGTATTTGTGTGATGGGGTTTAATGTAGAAAATGATTTTGAATGATCCCCCTTGTTGACTTTCTTGTTGGTGTTTTAATGTTGATTTGTGATAAAATATTTGGTGTATCAATTGATGCATGCATAATTTTGTACAAAAGGAATATATCAGAAAGTTTAGGTCTGACTGACAGAGACTGTAGTTTATAGTGCGAAATTCGATCATTATACGTTCCAAATTATTCAGATAAACCTTCACCATATGCAATCACACGGGTTAATTTTCAGACTTTGTGAGAATCAAAAAAGTATATAGGAATTTGAAAGATATTTCTTAAAATATTGATTCTACACTCTCCAATAGAATGCAACAGTTTCCTTTAAAAGTGACTAACAAAGAAAGCTCGTGAAACGAAGCTGGGTTTGATTGACACTAACAGTATTTTATTATAATGTCCGACCAATGGGATAAAAACACATCTCTGGTAGAATTAAAAAAAAACTTCAATCCCACATAATTTGTCAGTTAATCTAATCTTGAATAGAAAAATTGTGTTTTATAATTGTTTTGAAAATCAAGAAGTTATCAAATTGCCTTTTATAATTTTATCGTAATTCAAAGAAAATAAAACTTAATTTCATTTTCCCCCTTGATGATAATATGCTTTTATTGTGTTTACACCAATTGTTCCTTCGTCAGGATACAATGTAAACTGAAATTTAAAAAAAATCCATTTAATTGTTTCATATTGCCTACGGAAGGCGAAACAGCTGTCACGCGTAACGATATTTACCCAACAGAATTATTTCATAATGACCCCTTGTATGTAAACTATCTTAACTTAAAAAGAGAAAATTTACAGGAGAGTGGTAGTTTGGTGCATGTAGAGTTTTTGATTGTTTTGCACCGTATTCGGAACATTCATCGTCAATTACGTCCCAAATTTGGTGAAAAATGATCAGAAGCTAAACTTACACCAAGCTTCTGTTTCTTTAAACCACTCTCCTGTGAAGTTCTAATTTTGACGTTACGATACTTTAAGTAGGAGGATCTATAAATAAACCGTTTTTGAAACTAAATAATAATAATCATTAAATTTAAAAAAAGGAAAATATATATATATACGTGTCGGTGTGGATTTAAAAAAATGTATGTCCCCAATAAAATAATAGAATGATTACTGATTATTGCAATCAGCTAAATGTATAAGCACATGCAAATTTAAAAAAGGCGTATAGCATCAGATTAAATCGATTGGAAAAATGTAGGCAGTTCTACGAAATTGGAATGGTTTGATATGTCATCAAAAAATTTCATTCATAACGTACTCTACAAAGATTTTAAGCAAAAGGAATAATAAAAACGCACAACTAAAACATCATAAAACCTGATTAAACAAGTTTAATATACAGTGAAAATAAATATAAGTTACGAGCAGGCAAATGTAAAATAAGTTTACATGCCTTTGCACACAAAATATCAACAATATTTTTATAGAAATGGGTGCCGTAGTTGCGACCTTAAAAAAAACTATCGTTTTCTTAGTAGTGAAAGAACACTATTGTTGACCGGATAAAATCAATAGCTTTTAAAATCATAATACCCAGTGACGTATACAGTATTACGAATGAGAATTACCCACACGAGATTGTGGGGTTTCGCATGTAAAACTGGTGTACACTCTAAGTAACGACGACAATAATAATGATAGTTTTGGCTGATTGTAATAAGGGACAGTTTTAAGAATTAAAAGGACAGGGATAACCAAATACTTACCGAATGATGTCAAGAATGAACATGCTCCTAGAAAAATAAATAGCAATTAAGGTTATTATAATATTTTATTTTATTACCAAACACAACATCATTTCAGAACACCCAGAAATGAATGCAATCTTATTTTAATTAAAATATTTAATAGTATCTTATCACCTGGCTCCACCACTGGAATGAATCTTTCCTCGCAACATCACGACCGTCACTGACGTGGATCTCCACGACCATCACGAATTTCCACATCACGCGTCATCTAACGAATAGAGAATACAAAACTACTTGTGAATAAGTGTACTGCATGCGGATTTTCAAACCGTTCAAATTGACTTAAAATGTATTACGTAGAAAAAATCAATGGTGTTCCATGAAATAAAGAACTCCAGTGAAAAATATAATGGATTTAAAAATATGTATTCATATAGATCAGCAAACGCCGATTCTGAATATATATCTTTTATTAAATACGTATAATTTACAGATCGTTATTTAAAAGTGAATAAAAAATCAACTCGTCAAAATACATTGTTCTGTTGGTACCATTGCATTCGGAACATCTGACGTCACGTGCGCATTCCGTTTTTGGATTAGTACGGACATTTTTATTTTTCGATTTTGTTTTGTATTTAAGATACGTATTTTTTTTTAGTTTTGCCGACATTTAAACATAATTTGGCTGACTTTAAGCTCTATAATTGTTGTTCAATATATATATATATAAAACTATTATTAATGAAAGAAATTAGAGTATTCATGAGCAAACCAATTATCAATATGAATATTATGATAATGTTGAAGTTTCTAAAAAAGTACAAAATTTTATAACTTAAATTTATTGGTTTACCTCGAACAGAATATAAAATTATGTACGGTAAAACTCATTCTGGTTTTGATATCTGACATTCTAATCTCAAAACTGATCAAAACCGACCGGCCATAAATTTTGAGCATTTTGGCAGGCTTTGAAAAAATTGAAACTTTAAAAAATTATTTTAATTATGAAAACTAACTGTAGAAAAAAAGATATATGCTGGTATTTAAGTTTAAACGTCATTATTGATAAAAAATAAAAATAAAAATTGGACCGGAGTTTCTTATTCTACTCTTACCGGTAAACTGTTTATATTATTTTTTTATGCAGTACTTGAACATATGAGAGGAGGCTTTCAATGAATTAAGTCGGGCATTATACTGACCGGTCAGTGGCTGAGTTGGCATCGGGTTTGGGTCTCACCCAGGCGTCGTGAGTTCAATTCCTCGGCTGGCTAAGTCCTCCATTACGACACAACCAACATCTTACGCTTACTGTGATGGTTGTAGGAGATTTTCAAATATTGTCAGGTTATTCGTTACCAGGGAATATTTGTCTATCTTTTTATAATTAAATTAAATTAATTAAATTATATTAGATTTCGTAAATACCAAATTATTATAATAAATTTAGGTATTTAATTGAAAGTGGCGTAGACCGCATGCTATTATTATAGTATCGCATTTCATGATTTCCCAGTTAATGTACCCCATTTATTTCATGTATAAATATGTTAATTACAAAAGGACTTCAATAAACAACAAAAATGGCAAAAAAAAAATCACAATTCATTCCCCTCTGTAGTCATTTTACTGTAAAACGAGTAATAATAATCAAAAGCATTTAAATAAATCAATTAAGAAAACATTGTCATTTAAGTACGGAGAAAAACCATTATAAATGTAAACCTCAGAGAATAGAGAATTTTAATAATTTTCTAACTAAATCGGTTTTACCGATAATGAATTTAAACCCCTGTCCAAATTACAATTGGGTGGTAGTAAATAAAATCGAATGATTAAGTCGTCGCAATTTGGATTAACCGCAGTTTGAAAATGAAATTGACCGCCGAAACAGCTGTCACAACAATAAAAACTAATATACTTGAAGAAATTAGTAACGTCATTATTAAATTTGATTTCCATTAAATTTAAAAAGAAAATCCTGAAAAATGTTTCCTAAGAGTTAAGGAAAAAAAACTCTTCTGTGATCAACAGATAAGATCAGTAAAATTATTCAATAATGTGACAGAATATTTTCCACGATAAACGTTTTGACTGTTTACCCAGATGTTAGATGTTCTAGGATATTAATTAATAACATATTAAATGCGTTAATAATTGTTATTGTGTTTAATTCGTACAACCCCGTTGATTTCTTAATTTAAGGTAAATAAATCTTAATAATGTTATTGAGTTCTGAAAGAAAATCAATTATTTTATTATTGTGGCAGCTGTTTCGACAATCAAAGCCATTAAACATATTAATGTAGTAGTAGCTTCCAAAATCCTAAAACAAGTAATTACAATACGATATATAATGCCAGTTGTAAGAAGAACGGAAGAAAATAATTTGTTTGCTTTAAAATCAACTATCCAAATGTATATAACGAATGTAATTTCTGTTTAAAATCCTCACGCGATACCGAGAAGGCATCATTGTAGTCAATAACAGGAAGATTCATACCTCTGCAGTAGAGCACGAATAAACGGCCTCCGTGGTTGAGTGGTTGCGATCCTCAGCTACGAATGTGTAGGTCGCGGGTTCGATACCCGAGAAAATTTTATTTGATTAATTTGTGTTATTTCACAATTTTTGTAATGAATAACATTATATAGTGGTTATACTTGCGGCACGTTCCAGAGTGGTAGATACTTTCAGTATCGCCCTGGTGAAAGACCACCATTCAGAATCTAAACATTACGTGACTAGATCTGAATAGCCAGGTACTTCCCCACCTTCCCATTTCCGCCACCTACAGCGTTACAACATAAGCCAATTGGATATGCCATAGTCTCACCAGACGGTTGGGAGCAGTTGGGACTCTTGTGCGGTACTCGCATCATAAATTTAATAAAAAGTTCCGATTCATAAAAATGATATTCAACGAATATGCAATATGCATAGTTAATTTATTTTGAAACGATTCATATTTAATTTCAATCTGCATTAGAACGCTCACACTGGTCCTTCCGCTAGCTATACAGCGTCCAATTTGAGTTGAACGGTGTCAAATGAAAGAACTAAACTCCAAAAAATATTATAATTACGTTATAACTTAAATACCGGTACTTTTTTTCTGAAGTTAGTCTTCACAGTTAAAATAATTTTGAATGTTATAATTTCGCAAAGAACGCTCCAAATCTATGGCCGGTCGGCTTTAACAAGTTGTGAGGTTTGAATGTCAAATATTAAAACAAGGATGAGCTTTATCATACAAAATTTTATATTCTATTAATAATAATCCATAACTAAACATAGTAATAAAATTAAGTACCATTTTACATACTCAAAGAATAATAACAATGTATAATTCATAAATGGTTGCTTGTTGATTTGCGTATGAATACATTATATTCACGTAATTAATAATAGTTTTGTTATATTCGATCACAATTACTCCATATAAAAAAAAACACTTATTTAAAATATAAAACAAGATGGACAAATAAAAATGTAATAAAAATACGCACGTGACGTCAGATGTTCCGAATGCAATAATACCAACATTACAAGGTGTTTCGAAGAGGTGATATTTTATTCACTTTTAAATAACGATTTATAAATTCTTCTTATAATTATGTGTAATGCACCTGTATATTTAGAATCAGCGTTTGCTGATTAAATGCCATATAATATTGTGTATAATATGTGTAATAGATAAATGTGACATGTGACAAATTTCAACCGTGTACAAATGTTTGGCGCGTTCGACGTATTTCCGGACTGTACACCGGTGCCGAATGGATCAATGATGCTAGTCATGATGATCCTCAGAGCATTTCCCATTGAAATACCGGTAATACAACGGCATTCCCACCTGACGTCTGTGCTCCAAAGATTGTAATTAAGATAGGGGAATCCATCAAACAGACCGCCCGTTTCTGCAGCCAAGTATTTTTGACTCTGTGCAGTACGCCCAGCTTCTGAGAATCTAAATTTACTCTGGCTTGGATGGAGCCCCCATTTATGGTTACTTAGGGTTACACCAATCATATCAAAGGAGGGATTATTGAGAAGATTGCTTCCATTAAAGGAGACTAGGGTGTCATTTCGATCCCTTTTATACTCATCAGATACTTTTACCCCAAGAAGAAACCCCCTCTTCGTACTGCAAACTTTACTGTGAGATTTTGATATATGTGTATTATCGGAGTCAGGAGGATAAAGGTTGAGAAGCGAGTCATTTGAATTGAATTCGCTAGAATCGTTCACAGTCAATTGACACTACCGTGTACCTACCAAGGTGCTAGCAGCATAAAATAATCTTATTCGAAAAGATGATTTCAATGTCGGAAATTCTAAATGTCATGTCAATATTACAAAACCGCAATGTTGAATACACCTTTTATAGCATTAATTTTAAATTTCTCGAAAACATACAGTAACTGATTTCCCCGTGGATAAGTACTAGGAAGGTGCCTAGGCAGAGACTTCTCAGGTCGCGAGATGTTTAGTTATTATTGTTTTTGAACATTCAGAAATGTCAAGTAATACGATTTTCCAAAACTCGTTATCATATCTTACATGAAATAATATAAAATTAACAACAGTGTCGCACATTCGGGATCTGGGTGAAATATTCGATGAAAACTTGACATTCGTTACACACATTAACGTTATAAGTAACAAGGCTTTAAAGATGCTTATCTTCATTTGCAGAACTTTAATAGATTGTATGAGAATGCTCTACACTTCAATAGTTAGAAGTCAAGTGGAGTATAATTCACCTATTTGGTATCCTTTATATAAAGCACACTCTAACAATATATCGGTAGAATTTCTTAGGTATATAAATTTTAAACTCAAAATTTCAATCGAATGATGAATCGATTGCATCTGATTACGCTGTATGACAGAATTGTGTCAGACCTAGTTGTATTATATAGGATCATTACCAACCTAATTAACAGCCCTGCCATCCTCGCCACTATTAAATTAAATGTATCGACGAGGAATACAAGATAAACTGTAACATTTTTATGGAACATTTACACAACCAAAGAACATTCATTAACCAATATGATGCATGATCTGAACAACAGATTTGGAAGTGTTGTTGATGTATTTGGTGACTCCATTTATACAGTAAAGCGTCATCTATACCAGTACTTTGATGAATCCTACAATATGTAATATTGTAGATTGGATAATGTAGCGTTAACGATTTGTGTTATAATATTGTTTTGACTTTCTCACTCTGTCACTGTCAAATGTTTGAAAAAGATTGTTCATTACTTTATGGTTTAGAATCTCTATATACTTGTAATTTTTGATAGCTCTTTATATTATGTTCTAAAATTCATTTAAAAGTCCAGATGGGCGTATTATCAAATAAATAAATTTATATATATTTTATTTACGACAGCTGTCAACACATTTTAAGGTCCATCAAGCTAAACATCAACGAATCGAAACCTTTGATCTTTGGCTTGGCTACATTTCATTACTACCTACATCTGAATAGCACGGTTAATTATAAAGACCCATTTACACATTCTATTACCGACCAGTGTTCAGATTTCCTACAAAACATCACCCCAAATGGGGATACATATAAGAATTGCAGAAAGAGTAGTATTTTGTGGTAATCAACATTTACAGGCTGAATGGCGCAGAGAGGATTCTATTTTTTTTTAAAGCAGCCATAGTCGTGATGCTTGATCATGTGGAAGCACGAGCGACCTGCTTAAAAGATGCCCCTATCTGAATGGACGATTTGCAATGTTTAGGAGACAGACAACAGATGAAGGAATGCTGTGTACTGAGCATGTTTTACCGAATTTTCAACGGAAGGTGCACAAAATTACTAGCATCGGTAATCCCTTCGGCACCAATGCAAGGTTGGGAGATACGGCTGTGAATCAAACATCTGGTTTTTGTGTTATTTCTTCCTCCTGCAACATAGGTATTTTCAAACCCCAGTGTCACTCCTCTGTTTTTACAAAAACAACTCTGTAAATCCCGATAAATCCTCAAAACCCTGAAAGAAACCTCAGGGTGCAGAGATAATGTTACATAAATGCGCTTTAATTTATAATACACAGCGCCCTTGTGGTGATTTATCACAAAAACAGCGCTATACAAATCATCCGATTATTATTATCATTATTAAAGTGTAATCTGACTCGCACTAGCCACCGAGTGAGTGATATTTTCTTTAAAAAAATTATTATTTATTTATTTTTAAGAAACCAGCTGCTTTTAATACAAATATATATACAAAGGAAGTTTAACGAAAGGTAAGTCAACAAAGTTTCTTTTGCTAACAGTGGTTAAATACATATATTTTATTTATAAAGCTAACAAGATAAATAAATAAAAAAAATAAGAAGCGGGGGGGGGTGAGAAAGAGGAAGATAGGATCGGGACAGGAAATGCTCTCGATACATTTTATATTCGTGTATCAATTTGTGGTAGCACGTATTACTTCGGTTCGATATTTTAAAAAAGTATTGTGAAGAATGTTGATATTGTGAAAGTGTGCGTTATATTGCGCACAAATAGGGAAATTGGAGAATTTATTCCAGGATTGGACCTGCATGCGGGCAAATGAAGAAAAAAAAACAGTTTATCGGGTTAATCTTGACGGTATGTGAATGTTTATGAAGTTGATGAGCTCTAGCGAGTCCAGGTAATTATTCATAAGTTTATGTGGCAGAAGAGGTGTACTTTTCTTTTAATAATTGAAGAAAACAATATTAACCGATCCTAAGTGAAATACGAAACTGAAAAATCCTTAAAAAATAAAAAGGTATCAGTCGAATTTGGGAATCGAACCCAGGACAACCTGATGCCTTTTTATTTTCAGTAATTTTTCGGTTTCGTATTTCATTTAGGATCGGTCAATATTATCTTCCTCAATGAATACATATTACAATTAGGTTTATAAGCTTCAGTAAGCTATTAAAAAAAAAAAATAATATTTTTCATTATTATAAAAACTGCTTTTAAAACTCGTGCTGTCGTCTAGTGTAATCTTTGCTTCAGGATATTATCTACATTGACTTCAGTGACATTGAAGAAAAATTAAGGTCACGTTCGCAATAAATATCACGTAATCAAATATAATGTCAACCTACAGATCACAGTGGATATATTCACCTTTACTTTCATTTGAAGGTTAATTAGATTGATTTTAAGCTGCAATTTATTTATCTTTAAACTTTTATTTTATTTCAATACACCTTCAATAGCTTATCGGTTTAATGGTAAACATTTATTATACAGTATTTTGAAATTCTGAAAATATTTTTTGAATGCTGATATATTTTTTTTTACCTGTGTTGTCTTATTAATACGGTTTGAATGTGAAAAATAAGTAAAGTACGAGCGAAAGTTTTACAAAAAAAGTACCTCCGTATTACACAATGTTCATCACGTATTAGAGGTCGACATCAACCATTTTTAAAAAGAATTACGGGCACCTGCAGTACGAAGGAGATAACATATCGATACCTTCGTTCAATATAGAACTAACTCAAAATACCTCATTTTGAGAAAACTGGATTAGAAAATTTTTTATAAAGACATCGCTCCGATGTAAAGCTATTTTGTCCAACAATAGATGCAACATGTAAGAAATTTATCAACCCATCATATCATAGGTGTAAATGGCTACATTTATTAAGTTCCAAACGGAAACATTTGACATGTTTCTCCATTGAACTAAGAATGTGCTGATTTCATTATAATTCCATAAAGATTTATCTGACTACATAATTAAGACGAATTATACTTTTTTTATTGAAATATGAGATGGGAGAGTTTCTTTACCATCTTTCATCATTTATCTTTACCATCTTTCATCATCAACTTTCATCATTTAGTACAGAAATTTTGAGTTATTTCCCTATTGAACTAAGGTTTCCCTATTGAACTAATTTTTGACGGCCTCCATGGTCGAGGGGTAAGGCTCTCGACTACGAATCCGAAGGTCGCGGGTTCAAATCCCGGCGTGCGCAAGTAATTTTTATTTAATTAATTTGTGTTGTTTCACAATTAATTAATTTAAAAATAATATATACTATATTTGCGCACGTTCCAGAGTGGAAGATACTCTCAGTATCGCCCTGGTGAAAGACCACCATTCAGAATTGAAACGTTGCTTGAAATGGCTTTTAGCTGTGTTTGGTGACCAGATCTGAATAGCCAGGTATTCCCAAACTTCCTCTTCCCCTTCTCCTTCCCCTCCCCAATACCTTCAGCCTCACAACATTCCCCAATTGGGAATGCCATAGTCTCACTGGCTCCAGACGGTTGGGAGCAGTTGGGACTCTTGTGAGGTATTCATATAAAAAAAAAAAAAAAAAAGGTATCGATACATACACATCACATCCTAAATTTCAACATCCACTCCAAATTGCCGTCTGCTGATTCCACGTCCCCGTTCAATCATTCCGTTTAATACGTGAAGGGAGATGGTTTAATTAAATATCATCACTGTATCAAAATACCGTTTTTTCATACACTGTTCAGTTACCACATTTTAAAGTCACATCTCACAAAATTAATTTTAAAAAAAGAGGTCACGGTAAATGTTAAGTACTAGGTTCTTTTGGTGCATCAACTTTCGCGAATTTCCAGAAGGTCGTTAGTATTTTATTACACTGTTTATCAATTTATAGTATTTATTGGAATCGTTTTTCTGTAGGAAATTATTTTTCAGAAGATGCAGTACTGTTTACATTACTATTTGAACTATCAGTATTACATAATGATATTTAAAATTTGTATCTAACACTGTTTTAGTAAAAAAACATTAATTAAACAATATATACTATCATATTGCATTAGAATCAAGTGTCATTTTATTTGAAAATAATGATTACAAAATAAAATGAAAAGACCGCGTAAACCTTACTGGAAATCGAAAGCGAAAACTTATCGATGCTTTCTTCAACTTACGGAACATAGTTAATAAGAACACCATTTTTTAAGTTTTTATTTATTAATAAATTTTTTTGATTCACACATGTATAAAAAACATAGGTACAGAGGTCATAACCATTTTTTTTAATATAGCATGTTATGGTTAAGATTTTCACGGGTGTAAGATGTAGAATAATTTTCTCGGTTTACCCGAGTAATGTAATTCGTAGAAGTACTTTCTAACTCCTGGCGTTTCGGACAAACCACACTGTCCATCTTAAGAAGCCGAGAGGCCGTGCCACCTTAACCTAAGTGATTGCAAATCATTATAATAGTCTTTTGATAAAAGGGTGGGGGGGTAGGGGAGGGGCTTTTAATATTAAGGTAACCACGCGCAAACAGCCTATTTTTGACTTCTGGATTGAACGGACACGCGCAAGCGATCAATTCAAAACAAAACTCAAGACATAAGGCCTCTGAAGATGGACTGCGTGATTCGTCCGAAACGTCGGGAGTTAAAATGTCTTTCGTTAAGGACTGCATTACGCGGGTAAACCGAGAAAATTATTCTACACATATATTTTTTTAATGCCCATAAATTTATGTGTATCGTATATATAGCAAAAAATCCCAAATAGGCAAGGCCAGTGCGTATTAGTTAGTATCAGTAAAAAAAAATACAACCTCTAGGGCTCATATAACCGCCCAACAGCTACTCATTATTATACAAATAATTATAATAGGAAATATTAATTTTTAAACTGATGACTCCAGACCCAATAAGTATTCTATTAATTCAATGAACATTTATTTAAAACATCAAATAAACAAAATGCTATCTTCTAAATCCACAAAGCAAAATTAGAAAAAAATCATAAGAAAAACCACCAATTAGATTAAAATAGAAACAGATTTACAACCAATAGACTAATATCCATTCCAATATTGAGAACCACCAAGCCTCAACATCTTTGTTATTATTATTTGATAGTTCAATAACAAACTCAAACTAACAAAACACATGAATTGTAAACAATTTAAATACCAGGATGTATATGAATTTGGATAAGGATTTATTGTAACCCATTATTAATACTTTTTTTATGTGAGTACCACAGAAGAGTCCCAACTAATCCCTACCGTCTGGAACCAGTGAGACTATGGAATCGCCATTCGGGGTATGTTGTAAGGTTGAAGGGATGGAGGAGGGGAAGGAGGGGAAGGAGGGGAAGGAGGGGAAGGAGGGGAAGGAGGGGAAGGAGGGTAAGGAGGGGAAGGAGGGGAAGGAGGGGAAGGAGATGTGGTAGAGGAAGGTAGGGAAGTACCTGGGTATTCAGATCTGGTCACCAAACACGGCTAAAGCCATTTCAAGCAACGTCTCGATTCTGAATGGTGGTCTTTCACCAGGGCGATACTGACAATATTCGCCACTCTGGAACGTGCCGCAAATATACTACATATTATTTTAATACAAATTAATAAATAAAATTTACTTATTTGAACCCGTCAAACTAACAATATTTAATTCATTTTGTATAAAATCCGTGTTCTTCTTGGGAAATGTTATTATTTTCATTACACTTATTTTAGCTCTTAATATGTTTAGGCTATTTTACCGACTTTGAAAACATTGACTCTTTTCACGATTATAACCGACCACTTATGTTCACGTAAATGCTCCTCCTATATCCACGAGCTATGTGCTCAACTTATGGAGAGTAAAACTTGATAAAAAGTTTAAAAACATCTATTCGAAAAATAATTATTATTTTAGGATATTTGTCTATGTTAAAAAATGAAATTTTCTATTATTTATTTTAATCAATTATTATCGTTTATCGTAAAACCTTAGCTACAATAATTATAACCATTCACGAGAAGTAAGTAAAACGTACCCAAAAAAAAAACATACATTACATACATACAAGAAGCATTCCCACTCCGACAAAATTAACAAGATTTTATTTTTTATTTATTTATATATATATATATTATTCACTAACATTTTATATAATACGTTTTTTTTTAAATATAATAAAGGAGCATTGTATGGTGTTTTATAATGTGGAGTGTGATCTAGGTTTGAAGAGGTGATACTGTGAATGGAGTGTTATATGTGTCGTGACCACCTCACTAGGAGAACCTGTGTTGAGGTGTTTACGCTGTACAAGTATTGATTAATAATAATAATAATAATAATAAATGTTTATTCCGGGGAGGTTAGTGCAGTCCCACACATTCCAAATAAAATATACATGCAATAGTTATAGAAAAATATACAAAAATTATAAGACAGTAGTATGGTGATACATCAGAACATAAAACAAAAATTAAAATAAAAAAAGAAGAATTTAACTAAATAAGTATATGAAAATATATCATTTAAGGTGCTGCGGCATTTATATTATGAGGGGACAATATATTTGTCCAGTATGCGTCGATGCTGGAGGCTGGACTGAGGCGGGCTTCCATGATGAGGATATTCCTGGAGCTGTTTATTCTTTCCCTCATTCCAGCCACCCTGGATCTTATAAGGGCTGCAAAACCGGAAACTCGCCCCTCCGTGAACATACTGGAAGCGCTGCAGTATCTGGGGAGGCCAAACATTAAGTTAGTTTTGTTTTAACGTTTTAGTTTTGCTAAATAAATTGGCTAGAATTGGAAGAGAAATAAATTTTTTGTTTTTGTTTTGGTTACAGCTGGCAAATCCTTTAAAAAAGAATAAACATGTAATACATAAGATACATGAAGATAAATAATAGGTACTTTAATAATGTAAACCTTAATATACCAACCTGATTATTTTAACTAATCTATACTCTGTATGTCAAAATAAATAACTAAATTATTACGTTACCGATCAATGGAAATAAGTTTAACCCAATTAAAAATATTATATTGGTATCGTAGAGAGAATTAAAACATTTGTTTGGATCAATTATTACCTTTTGAAACTAAATGTTATTAAATCAACAGCCTTGATCCTTTAGAAAGTACGAAGAAACTAATTTAAATAAAAATCCTATATCCATGCTAAAGTTTCCATGGAAAAATACAATTAAAAAGTATTTTTCATTAAAAACAACATCCCTGCATGACATTATTATAAGTACGGAAGTAGACTTTGAAAACTGGATCCATTAAGTGGAGTCATTCTTATTTTATCACATAAACAAAAATACCTACCATAAAATGAACAAAAGTAACAAATAAAAGCACGAAATTGCCAAGCATAGAGGATTAATGGATTCACAATGAAAACTGGTTCAAGTATCAAAATATTTATAAGATGTTCACATTTAAAGGTGATCTTGTTTCACGATCATATATTATCGACATCGTCAAGAAAAAACCGGTCGCAGAAATAGTGACCAAATTAAAATAATTCTTTGTAATGTAAGGACTCAGGGAGTGTCAGACGATTGATTTGTGGACTTACGAAAATAGTTTTATTTGCTTCTTAGGTGTCAAAGTCGTTGGAGCTTACTGGAACGAATATCAAAAAACAAAAAAAGGGATTTTTTATTTCGAATTGAGTCCAATGTTTTGTTGTCATTTTTTAATAAAAACCACAGAGAAGAGAATCAACAGAGGTGCTCTCATGGGTGAGGGCAAGAAACCAAATTTAGCAGGATCAGGAGTGTCCCTTTCAGTGATTTTCCAATAAATAAAACCCGATATTTTGCAGGAATCTCGCATTGCACCGCAAAGTATCCATATTTGCTCTTCGAAAAGCAAATCAACTCGTCCTTTTTACAATTGTGTAAAATTTATCGCTTTACCACTATAAAATAGTATCCGCCCACTTTCATATAAGATAAAATAGTAGCCGCCCACTTTTAAGAAAATAGAGTGACATCAAAGTAAAAGCTTTCAATGTAAAAATAATGTTGATGAGTTAATATTCTATTTATTATGAATACATACCATTTGTTTCAAAAACTATAACATAAACTAACATTTTATATTTTTTTAATCATTGAAGAAGATAATATTAACACATCCCAAATGAAACACGAATCCGAAAAAACAACAGAAAATAAAACGGATTGGTCGCCAATATCCTTCCGGTAGCTACCGTGCCAACATCCAGAACTAACCCAATCTGCCAATTTAAGTAAAAGTAAAGTAAAATTTAAGCAATACGTATAAAAGGTTCGGCTTGTTTACATAAACATAATATTTTCTTAGAATATTTAGTTTGACCCTTTTAGAAATGTTTAATAATTTACTTAGCGCAGGAAGCTACGTCATTAACGCATTTTGGTTTAACAAGATTGTTTCGCAAGAATAAGCTTAAAATTAAGTAAAATAACGATTTACTGTGGGATTGTTTCGCAAGAATAAGCTTAAAATTAAGTAAAATGACGATTTACTGTGGGATGTAATGCGATATTTGTGATTAATACCACTATTACATCTATTTTGACACCATTTTAATGCAAAAGAATGCGTTATTCCGTAAAATCTTCCGATGATCATCAGACGGCAGTCAGCGTGCGAATGATTGCGGAGTTTATTAAAAAAATGCGCGACTCGGGCTGGTGCCAAAATGGATGTCACGTGACATTTTTCTCCAGGTCAATTTGGTAGATCTTGCTTTGGGCATGTCTATGTAATTTTGAAGTCAGTGATAAAAACCTTCATTGTAATCTTTAAATTGATTGTATCAGCTTATTTGGAAGTTCACTGTAATGTTGAAATTCAAGCGATCAAGATTGCCATTATTTGGTATCGGGGAAGCTAGCATTACTTGCACTCACATTAAAAGGTAGAATATGCGTATGTTGGATACGTGGTACGGCTATTGTAATCGTAATAACCTCGGCCAGCATCTGTAGTCGAGAAAGAGAAGGAGACATCACCCACGTACGAGATGGGCTAAACAATTGAAATGAAATGATCGAATGAAGGAGGCCGCCTGTAAAACTGTTTAAATTCGTACAGAACTTGTAGAAACTGTTAAGCTTGTATTCAAATATGTATATATAATAAATTTATATACTATGTCCAAAGCTGAACTGGAAGAAGATTAGAAATAAAATTAAGAAAAAGCAAAATGAGGATAACATAATTTTAAAAAATTACAGGTACAGCGTAAGGAATAGTTACGCTAGTGGCAATGCACATCAGTCAGTTACATATATTGCAAAAAATAACAGATTTTTTTTGGAGGTGGAACTGTCTTGGCTATTTGTCTCTTAATTCGTTCGATTTCGATTAATCACTCGGAGAATATTTTTTATCGAATGAATTGCATGTCTATGTCGGATAAATGTTTCGAACGAATATTAATCGATTATTTTTGAAACTAAAAATTTTACCAGTATTTATCTAGTTTAAAATAAATCTAAACCTCGCCATAAATTCTAGAAAAACGTTAAAAACTTATGTTACAGATTTATTTATTTATATAATATATTACATACGCCTATGAAGGCTTTTGCGTACAAGGTTCATAGAAAATATCCGTATTATGTAATAAAGAATAATAACATAGCAAGATATGCATAATTCATCAAAGTAGGTACAAGATAGGTACATACATTTTCAAATATTATAGATATACTCAATCAAAAATTTTATTCAAACGTAACAATAATTTCAGAACTAAATCATTCAAAAATTCACTTGCATTGTGAGTTTAACTTAAGAACAACCTGCTACAGTTCCAAATTTGGTTCCTACTGCGCATACCCACCCCCTCGCATGCGTCCCATCTCCCGCGCACGGCTGCGACGGCCATGTAACTCCGCCCATACACGCGTTTCTGAGATATTAACCCATTCATACCGTGGATGTTCAGTCAAATTATCATAATATTATCAATTTCGGATTAATTCCCTAGCTGTTTTAATGAACCTGATGCCACATAAAATGCAATATGTATATTTTAATATTATAACCATAATTATTTAAATGTATAAAATGAGTTAAATTTGTGTTTGTAGGTAGGTAATACAGAATAAAAAAAAATCCTGTATTTGAATGTGTTAACGTGGATACCAAGTCGCGGAGAAAGTAGTGGGGGAAAGGGGCAGGACATGCGCGCTCTCAGGTCGTTCTAATGATGGACAGGGTATAGACTTCACGCATAAGGTAATACTTTTTCAGACATAGTAGACGTGTTCAACCGCACGGAATGCAAATATAGAAAGACAATCATTGAATACATCCCTCAACAATTATTAATAGGAAATGAGTCCAAAGTAGAAGAATCAGTGAATGTGCTGTGTATTTTGTATATTCGCCTTTGTTTGCAAATTATATGGTTGTACTTACACGATTTTATTGCTGAATTTGTTTTTAAGACATTAATATTTAGTTTGTATTTCGTGAAGGCTGCCTATTCTATCTATGCACCTACTGTGTTGTGTTTTGCCCCTCTGTCACTATTGTAAAAGCCCAAATAGGGCGTATGCAATATAATAAATAAATAAATTTACCTGAAGTGTTAATAACTCAGATTTCAGATAGAATGAGAAAGAAAGAAAATTTATAATAGGTGAACTTATTGTAATAGTAAAATAATATAATTGGTTTATAGTATAAGTCCAATAATTTCATTTTTGTCTTTATTTAAAAATATCCACAGAACAATATATTAGTAATCAATGCTATGAGGTATGGAGGCTGTGTGAACGATGAGGCAACATCCGTAATAGTTCTTCTTGAAATGAAACAATACTTTGAAATTCCAAGTTGAAACGCAAGATGGTTGACAAGTAAAATTTCAACAAAACGTCAAATTATAAATAATATCAACTGATTAAATATTCGTAGAATAAAGAGTACTACCAATTAAAAGTAGAAACCGCAAAGAAATCATCTAAAGGGAAAAAATCTTATTTTGAGAATGACCAAGCCAAGTTATCTAGAGAACTTCATTGCTCAAGGGAACCCACCAATTGTTATTCACGTCCCATCGCATTTTCAATTATTTTTTTCAGATCGTACATACTCTGAGTTGGACGAGCAACCTATAATCCTTTTGATTAATTTCCAGGAAGCTAACGGCGGCTTGTAAACCTAATGAGTCCTATTTATTCACTTCAGATAAAATACATTTAAAATCTAAAAAAATCGTATTGCAAGTGAATCTACATATTTTGTGAAGAATCATTAGGCTCTCCCACACGTACGCTTCGGAGCGCGCTCCTCGAACGGTGCTCCGGGAAGCGCGCAGAAAAGTAAAGTCCGCTAAAGCAAATACGTACTATAAAATCGATGGTATTTAGCTAAAGTAAGGTAACGATTTGCAGTGCAGTCCACTGTGGACTTTTCTGCGCAGGTTCTGGAACAAGCGGTAAGCGGAACGCTCGCTCCGAAGCGTGCGTGTTGAGCCCGCTTTTAGCACATACTTAAAGATATTAGCTATGGTAATTAATATTGCTTTTCTGCAAACACGCAATGCTTTGAAGATATATGAAACCAACGTTTTTAATTACAATATAAATATTGTAGCGTGTGTACACGTTTCGGACGAGTACATTTTTATCCTGTATTGTTGATTATACAAAATCAAATTCAACACTAACCCTTTATCAATTTAAAACCATACTTTTTTTTTCTAAACGTCTGCTATTACCCAAAAAATCCGCTCGTAACAGCGACTATGCATTAGCTTTCGTTGTTAAACTTTACAAATGTATTCCTGTTTTTCTTATAAAAATGAATGTTTGTCTGTCCGTCTATGCTCGATTTTCTCAAAAACTACTTTACCGATTTCATTGAAAATAGTACATTTTATTCTTATCAGTGCCGGAAAGGTTTAGAGAGTAGTTTTAATGAAATCCAATATGTAAAACTGTCGTTATAACGTTTAAAAATTAGTACGAAAAACATTGAACCCTCCATGTTGTATTGAGGTTAGCCCATAGAAATACCACTCTGGTTAGCCACAGATTACATATTCAAAAGAAGAAAGTTTGTTTGGGTATAATATTTTCAAAATGGAAAAAACAAGTAGGTACCTACTTAAGAATTTTATTAATTGGAAAATTTAAAAAAAAAATGTTTGGAATGAAATAAAATTAATTTCGCTGTCAAATAAATTATGACACACAAATGACAAGAGAGAATTCACAACTTCATAACATTATACATATCAGCTAGTATTATACATATGTAGCAGCCAGGTAGGCGCATATTATACTATACATTACAATCTTTATATTCAAATGCTTCTCTTAGATCATCATACAAAAATTTCTTTCTTGGAAATTGATTCTGGGTCTTGTTTTATTTCAAAACGTGTGTAATTAACATAGAAAACCGAAGCTCTAAAGATGTTCCATAATTCTACAAACCAAATAAAATAATCGTCTCGGTGAAGCGGAAGCAGAGAGCTAACCAATGTAATTTATATTCTGTTTGTATAATATTTCCCTGAGATGAGGATTCGCTGTAATCGGTATATTTAGAGCTGACACGTGATACGGCTATTTGCCTCCAGACAATGCCATCGTTATACTCTCGTTGTCAATCAGGAATGATACAGTGCATACTAGGATGGCTTTTGCAGTGATTTATATATTTTTTTACTTATTCAACAAATGCAAATTCAATATAAATAAAAATACATACATATTCAATTCAGCCAGTTATAAAATATAGTTTTTCATGCTGTCGTGTTAAATTTCCGTCTTGAAGGACCAAACTAATTAACTAATTAACGTTTTACCGCAGTGGTGTGCAGAGAGGATGGACCTCTAAACAATTCGGCCTTGGCACACACTCCTCGCTTCATTCACTAAAAAACATTCAAAGGAACATTTTGACTCTTGATATGACCCGACTCAAGTATTTGGTTCACTTGATCGTGCCATTTCTTCCTCGGACGTCCCCGGCTTCTTCTTCCATTCACATTCACGTGATATATTCTCCTTAGACTCTTTTCTTTAAACCATCTAAGCGTCCATTTCTTAATCTTAATCTTTACGTTCACATCAGCCTTGATTTATTTGCGAATCTCAACATTTTTCACACGGTGATCACAGTTTTATCACACGTAGGCCTCAGGGATCTCAAGGACCAAATTTTAAACATATTTTTTTAAAGAAAGGCTGACCTTCTCGAATTAGGAATAACCTAACAATATTTGAAAAATTTCCACTACCATCATAGAAAGCGGAAGATGTTGCTTGTGCCGTGATAGAGGACTTAGCTAGCCGAGGATTGAACTCACGATGCCCGGGTGGGACCCAGGTGCATTGCCAACATAGCCACTGACCGGTCAAATGCTGCTAGTTTGGATGGCGGACTATCTGCTGTAGTGTTCCAGTAGGCGTACGAGGTATTTTTATTAATTGACTGATCTCTAAAATTAAAATCTGTAAGGAATATGAACATATATCATCGCAGGAAAGCAATATTGCCATAACAGCCAAGGCCATGTGAAAAAATGCACGATTTTGAAGCTTGTTATGTCAAGTAAAAAACGAAGAGTTTTTCCAACGTCGTACACGTCTTATTTTTCATTGTAGAGTCACGGGACCCAGATAGATCTACGCAGAAAAAAACCCTGTGGAATGGTGTGTACAAAGCATTTTAGTGGGTTGCGGTGGTTCCCGGGATGAATTATGCTTCCGGGTTTCTTGCGATGGACAGTGAACGGTAGCCGTGGAAGTTTCCAGGACAGCGCAAGGTCACTCGTTTTACCAGAAGTTCTAATTAAATCATAAGTCATGGTGATATTAGAAGTGAAATCGCCCAAATATCGTCAAGATTTTAAAATGAATACAAATCGAAATAAAGTTTAGGCGCCCATACAATATAAAGACACTCCTTCGAAGCGCAGGGGCAATCTAATACATTCTATGTACAATGGTATGTAATGACATATATTAGGATTTATAAGCCTAATTTGTTAATGAAAGCACTTATTGCATTGACAAAACTACGCGTAATAAGAGTGTTGTTGATTAAAGCGGCAATAAAGTAATGCGTGATTCATGAAACATGTTGCTAATTGATAATTGTTTACAATATAACACGTAAACAACAATTCACATATAAATTTAAAGCTGTGTTTATTTCAACACCAATAACGTTTTTTTTTCGAATAACAATAATAAATGATTAATCATATTTAAAAATGTTATTAAGGTTTGCAAGTATGATACCTTTTTTTAATTATATATAGTTTTGAACGGCAAAACAGCTGTCACAACAATAAAAACTAAATGCTTCCATAACTTTATAATAAGGTTATTTATTTTTATTCGCTTTAAATTTTAAATATAATAATTAATAAAAAAATTTAATTAAAAATAATTATTTTATTTACACAACTGTTCAATAAAAAAAATTCAATATGCTTATATACTATACTAAAAAATAATTACAAGTATAGACAAAATATAAACAGATAAAAATAATAATGTAAGAATTGACAAATTATAAACAAAAATTAACAACGCGTGATGAAAGTAGGTAAGTAAATAATTAAAAATGTAAAAATTATTTTTAAATAAAAAAAAAATAAAAAAACATTATTAAATATTGAACAATAAATTCGCATTAGAATTATTTTTAAAAAAATATATGAGAATAAATAACAAGGCATAAAAGACAAAAATAAAATGATAGTAATTATTATTATATTTATATAAATAATATTATACAAAAAGTTATTAATATTAAAATAAATATAAAAGATATCTATTTAAAAAAATATGTATATAATATTTAATTAACTATTAACATATTTTCTGATTGCCGAAATTTCAAATTTATCTAATTATAAACCAGTTGTATTCGTAAGTAAAATTAAAAAAAAATCAATTATGTCAAAAGAATGATGTGTATCCTGATGAGGAAAGCTTCGATTTCAAATGTTGATATTTTTATATTAAACAGTTCTGTAAACAAAATAATTCTTATTCAGTTCATTAAAAATGACTCCACAAAATAATTTGAAGAAAAAAATAAACTAGCTGATGTGTACCCGGCCTTGCTCGGGTACAATAATTGATTTGACAGTGGAAGTAACTATCTGAAAAAAAAAGATACATTCATTTGAATATTTTATTTCAATCGAAACGTTTTTTTTTCAAAATATATCTAAATCAAAAGTTCTTAAGTAGGTACCTACTCGTGTTTTCCATTTCGAAAAGATTCTACCCAAAAAATCGGTCTACTTTTGAATATGCAATCTATTGCTAACCAGAGTATTATATCTATGGGCTAACCTAAATGAAACATGGCGGGTTCAATGTCTTCATACAAATTTTAAAACGTTATAGCAAAAGTTTTACATATTGGATTTCATTCAAACTACTTTCTAAACCTTCCCGGCACAAATAAAAACAAACTGTACTATTTTCAGCGAAACCGGTCCATTAATTTAACTGTCCAGAAAATTGAGGACAAACAAACAAACTTACACTGATTTTTAAATATATAGATTACTTTAAATCTACTGTCTTCACAGCACATTCAAGCTATGCCTGACATTGTTCATTTTTTGAATTAGTGTTAGTGTAACTATCAAATTGATTTATGTGTATGTGTATTTAATTATTTTATTATAAAGTACACAGACATATTTACATCAAAGATAAATAGCTATTTAGTGTGTGCGTTCACAGCATACGTTGTTTCTTGAACTAATAAATTAATTTAAAAAAATGATTTACCTTTCCTTTGATATTAATAATGATAGCGAACGATTTACAAGAAAAATACAAATATCAACTAGTGGCGATTATTGAGAAAATAGTAGTACGTAATAATTTATAATAATTCTCACGAACCGGAAAACTAAAGCATTTGATGCAAACAGGTATGCTTAGCTTACGCCTGGTTTTTACAGCGTATGAAACGAAGGGAAATGCGATCAAGGAAGCCAACTGTTGAATAATCAGAAAACTATTACATTCGTTCAGCTTTGAATTATTCCATTGCATAACATTCACATATGAAAAATATTACAATCCTGCATTATAGTCCAGTATTTCTAAATATCCTTCCTTGAATCGAATGGAGTAGTTATGATGTTGTACATGATGAAGGCCTAATAATAAATACAATTTTCGATCTCGCCATACCTTCAAATCTTTGCAAAAATTCCAAAAATCAGTGGGATTTTCGAACATTGTTCAATTTATGTCAATTTTGACACCGAAGGGAAAATTTTTCAACAAAGAATATTACATACTTTTTTAAAGTAGACTAAATTTTCTAAAATTTGAAAACAAAACAGTCTCTGTAGACCTAATAGTGTATCAATTGGATAACTAACACTTCTGCTATAGGTCATTCCAAGTGGTTGGCTACGTTTGGTGACTTAGCAGGGGTGCCCTGGTTCGTGGGGTGAGGTTGAACCGCTTGGCCTCTCTGGCCGGACTTTCTCGATCCTTCGCCTTTGCACTTCAGTGGGAGGGATGGATTCATATGTCCGTCACTCCCGGACACACTGACCCTCAGATTCCTACCCACCCCTTATACCCTTCCTTCCAAAAACTTTCTCTCCTTCCTTCCTTTTAAAAGATTCTCCGCACTCTCAGCATCCCCAAAGATGGCATAGGTAATGAAAGAGATTATTTTCTTCAGGGTCTTCTATGCAGAGTTATTTTTTTATATGAATACCGCACAAGAGTCCCAACTGCTCCCAACCGTCTTGAACCAGTGTGACTATGGCATCCCCAATTAGGGAATGTTGTGAGGCTGAAGGTATTGGGGAGGTGAAGGAGAAGAGGAAGAGGAAAGTGCAGAAATAAGTTTAAAAGGTAAGGGGAATAATAGAGGTAATGTAAAAAATAATGGTAAGATGGGTCGATACATAACATAGGCATACATAGTTAAAGTATGTTATTGCAGATAAAATATGGAAGTTTATTATATATGATAATTAGTTATATAAGTGACATTTTCCGTCGTGGTTAATCTATGTCCACCGAAGGGGTGGGTAATTCCACTTATTTTACAAACTCGGCTCCAATTCCGAGTTTTGCCAAACGGACTCGATTCCTCGGACTACGTCTTCGTTCTTTTCGGTCCGCACGAGCCCGCCGTTCTGTAAGCATAAATCGTTCAATATTACACTATTGAATAGGGACGCTTTTCGTTTCTGACTCCAATCCAAAACCTTTGCCGTTCCTTGAGTGTGAGTTCGGAACGAGTGAATCCGGATTGCGAACTCGGAATGAGTCCACCGCCTTCGGAATCGGATTCATTGGCCTTCCGTGAATTGTCGAAAATGTCAACATCTGTATAATGTTTAATTATGTTTACTAACTTATTACATATTAAAGTAAATAATAACGTAATTGTTAACTTACTTAATATTGTGTTTTTCTCTTGTTAAAAGTATGCAAATATAGAAAATTTTAATAAATGTCATTCGCTTAATGACAGCAGACAGCTGTCACCAGAGAGAACCTGATCAGCAGTTAAGCAAGAAGTTTTAAGCCTAAGGAAAAGTATAAGGAATCATCCTAAAAAAAGAACGGGAATTGCACTCCAGGAATTTCTAATAAAACCAATTAGTTTTATGTAGATATTATTAACAATGTGATGTTTAGGTTTGGTACGCACTATCACCGCATTTTATAGGAACTTCATCTCAAAGCTCGGAGTAATAGCCACATCACTAAAATCTGCAGTCCTAAAAAGTTTTGGATAAAAGGACTTGGATAATAAATTTAATGCGCCTGAATTCTATCTAACCATACTTCTGTCAGCTCCTGAAATAGTAAAAAATATTTATTCCTTATTTTTTATTGCCACTCTAATAAATAAAACCGAATACTTTATGGTAATAAAATGCAGCTGTATTGCTCAATATACACACACGTGAAAATTTCCAATTCGAACCATTGCGAAAATGGCCACGAAATGCGCTGAAATGTTTCATCATGAACCAGAAATCTTACGAATTATGAGAAACTATTAATTTATTTTTATGCGCTTCCCGAGGAGCTTTTAAAAATAAAGCTATCGAGAATCCAGTTTGTCGAAGGTCTCTCTGGGCTCAGGGCAATGGCAAGTAACTGGTAAACATATTTGAAACAATTATATGTCGATTGTTAATGTGAATACCACATGAGTCTCACATTACGTGGAGCCAGTGGGAATAGTACGCCATCCACAAATATGAATATTCATGCTTTTCGATACAAAGTTGATTTTTACGTAGGTAACTAACTAACTAACTAACTAACCATCACGCCGTTTCCCCGCAGGGGTAGGCAGAGAGGACGGACCGCCAAACAACTCGATCTTGGCATACGCTTCTTGCTTCATTCACTTTCATACAACGTCTCATACATTCTCTTCTGTTATTCCGACTTTTGACATGGCCCGACTCAAGTATTTGATTTACTTGATCGTGCCACGTCTTCCTTGGACGTCCCCGGCTTCTTCTTCCATTCACATTCGCGTCATATATTCTCCTTGCACTCCTTTCTTCATTCATTCGCTCTACATGCCCAAACCATCTAAGCGTCCCTTTCTTAATCTTGCTCACTACGCTTACATCAGCCTTGCATTCTTTACGAATCTCAACATTTTTCACTCGATCATACATGGTTTTACCACACATTCATCTCAGAGATCTCATTTCTACAGCATTCAGTCTACTTTCATCCTTCCTCTGCCAGTTCCATGCCTCACTGCCATACATCAAGGTTGGTATCAGCACTCCATTGTGGACTGTTAGCTTCGCTTCCTTGGACAACTTTTTGTTTGCGCCAACCGCGTTCAGTCCTCCGTTAATGGAGTTTCTGCATTCACCCTTCATTCAATATTCCCATCAGTCTTTCCATCTCTCGTAAACATACTTCCCAAATACACAAACTCATCGACCTACTCCAAGTATTCATCATTCACAACTATATTGCACACTGTTTTCGTACTCTCTCTTTCAAACACCATGACTTTAGACTTACTTACATTCATCATTAGCTCATTCTTCATACATACTTCGTTCATCCTAGATACGAGGGACTGTAGATCTTCTATACTATTAGCAATCAGCACCGCATCATCAGCATAGGTAGGTAGGTAGGTAACTTAGGTTATCGGCGTTATATTTTCATTGAAATAAAATAAGGAACTCCAGTCCATTTCTTTAAATCAATAATGACGTTCGTAATTAAATACCAATATATTAAATTACTTTTCATAGTTAAACTATTTTTCAAAGTTTCAATTTTTCAAAGTCACGCTCCAAATCTATGGCCGATCGGTTTTGATCAGATTTAAGGTTAGAATGTCAAATGTCAAAATAAGGATGAGCCTTACCGTACATAATTTTATATTTTATTCATAGTAAACCATAACTTAACATGAGTTATAAAATTATATACCTTGTTAGAAACTTTAACTCAAAGAATAATAATAGTATTGAGCATTAAAATTATCATAATATCCGTATTGATAATTGGTTTGTTCACGAATACTCTAATTTCGTTCATTAATAATAAATTTTTATATTTATCAACAATTATAGAGCTTCAAGTCACCCAATAAAAGTTTAAATTTCGTCAAAACTAAAAAAATGCAAAACAAAATCGAAAAGTAAAATTGTCCATATTAATCCAAAAACAAAATGCGCAGGTGACGTCAGATGTTCCAAATGCAATAGTACCAACATAAGATGTTTTGATCAGATGATTTTTTATTCATTTTTAAATAACGTATTATATATAATAAATCGGCGTTTGCTGATCATCATGAATATATATTTTTTAATCCATTATACTTTTCACTGTAGTTCCTTATTACACATTGAAAGGTACAAAAGATAAGACAATTTTTTTTTCGTGGCACTAAACTTACACCTACTTACTTTAATGTATTTTTCACATAAAAAACCCACTTCTCAGTTTAGATAGAACTATGGTAACCCATTTTGAAAAAATCTGAGTAAATAATGTAAGGGGAAAAGACAAGCAGTGAATCTCTATATTTAAAAAATTATGTTTGTGTGTCCTCGATTTTCTCGAAAATTACTCGACTGAGATTGTTATTATTAGTACCGGGAAGGTTAAGAGAGTAGTTTGAATGAAATCCAATATGGAAAACTGTTGAACATTGTATTGAGGTTAGCCCATAGATGTACCACTCTGGTTAGCCGCAGATTACATATTCAAAGGAGAAGGTTTGTTTGGGTAGAATATTTTGAAAAAGGAAAAACACAAGTAGGTACCTACTTAAGAACTTTATTATATAGATATGTTTTGGAAAAACAAATGTTCGGAAGGAAACGAATTTTTTAAATTAAGGTTTCTTTATTTCTTTGTGATACTGATGGCACCCACACAACAAGCAAGAATTCACAACTACAAAATTTTATTCCCAAAAAAAAAGGCCGGGTACACATAAGCTAGTCGATATATATATATAAATCAATGTAAGTTTGTTTGTCCTCGATGATCTCGGAAAATTACTCTACCGGTGTAGCTGAAAATATCAGAGTTTGTTTTATTAGTGCCGGGAAGGTTAAGAAAGTAATTTAAGTGAAATTCAACATGTAGAACGTTTTAAAGTTAATATGAAAAACATTGAACCCGCCATGTTTTATTTAGGTTAGCCATACATATAACATTCTGGTTAGCCACAGATTTCATATTCAAAAGAATAAGGTTTTTTGGGTAGAATATTTTCAAAATGGAAAACACGAGTAGGTACCTATATTACATTACCATCGCATCGTTTTGTAAGTTCTGGAAACGAGCATGCCATTTTTTAAGCCCGCGGTTTGTAACTAGTGATCACTTGGCGTAAAGACAAGAATCTATTCGTTTTGCCTGGGGGAGATCGTCTAATACGTAAAACGCCATATTTTTTATACAATTGAATTTTAATAAGAATTAATAGCTTCCAAAAGAGAGGTCCTTGTGATTTTTACAAGATAAGAGGAGGTCGTTTATATCGCGTCCAGATTTTTAAATGCCTTTTCGATTAATAGGTTTGTCGAATATTAATACTTGATACACTAAATTTAAAAAACAAGATTGTTTAATCATTGTAGAAAATAATATTAATATAACCTAAATGAAACATGAAAACGGAAAAAACGACAGAAAATAATTTCAGTCGCATCTGGGACTCGAACCCAGGACCTCTGCCTATCCGGGGCAACCGCTTAACCAACTTATCTAATGAGACCAGATTTCATATCTCAAATTCAAGATTTGTTAATATTATTCTCCATTTTTAATCTTTTTATTCTGTCGTTTTTTTCCGTTTTCATGTTTCATTTAGGTTATTGTAATATTATTTTCTACAACGATTAAATATTAAAATGAGGTTCTTAAATCTCAATAAAAATAATTAGTCATTAAAAAATTGAATATATTCATTAGACTTTTATAAAAAGTCAATAGATGTCTCATATAAATTTAAAAAAAATGGATATTAATCCGAGACGCTGTCTAGGTTGCAATTGTGTTCGTTAAGAACTTTGTAATCATTATAAAGATAGTCAATAATATGGGATTAAAAATGGACAATAATATTAACAAATCTTGAATTTGAGATATGATATCGATGAAGATGACACAAATTGAACTGGCCTCATTAGCTAAGTTGGTTAAGCGGTTGCCCCGGATAGGCAGAGGTCCTGGGTTCGAGTCCCAGGTGCGATTGAAATCTTTTTATTTTCTGTCGTTTTCTGTCCGTTTTCATGTTTCATTTAAGTTATTTTAATATTATTTTGTTCAATGATTAAATATTAAAATGAAGTTTTTAAATCTCAATAAAAATAATTAATAATTAAAAAAATTAATGATTGTTTATTTCATCCACCTCTAAATATGGTAATACGCCAGGAGACCAAGTAAATCAGTAAACAGGCACTGTGTTAAAAGGATTCGTCAGTTTTCAAAAAAAAAAATGGAAAGGCTTTTGTACCTGTGAAAGTGTAAGCTCATTACAGGCCTTTACATGGACATTTACAAATAACACTTAAAAGGTACATATTTATTATAACTAACTAACTAACCATCACGCCGTTTCACCGCAGGGGTAGGCAGAGAGGACGGACCGCCAAACAACTCGATGTTGGCGTACACTTCTTGCTTCATTCACTTTCATACAACGTCTCATAGATTCTCTTCTCTTATTCCGACTTCTGACATGGCCCGACTCAAGTATTTGATTCATTTGATCGTGCCATGTCTTCCTCGGTCGATCCCGGCTTTTTATTCCATTCGCATTCACGTCATATTCTCCTTACACTACTTTCTTCGTTCATTCGCTCTACATGCCCAAACCATCTAAGCGTCCTTTTCTTAATCTCTCTCATTGCACTTAGATCAGCCTTGCATTCTTTACGAATCTCAACATTTTTCACACGATCATACATGGTTTTAAACACATTTGTCTCAGAGATCTCATTCCTACAGCATTCAGTCTACTTTCATCCTTCATCTGCCAGTTCCATGCCTCACTGCCATACATCAGGGTTCGTATCAGCACTCCATTGTGGACTTCTAGCTTCGCTTCTTCGGACGACTTTTTGTTTGCGCCAACCGCGTTCAGTCCTCCGTTAATGGAGTTTTCTACATTCACCCTTCTTTCAATGTCCCTATCAGTCTTTATATCTCTCGTAAACATACTTCCCGAATACACAAACTCATCGACCTGCTCCAAGCATTCATCATTCACAACTATATTGCACACTGTTTTCGTACTCTCCCTTTCAAACACCATGACTTTAGACTTACTTACATTCATCATTAGCTCATTCTTCATACATACTTCGTTCATCCTAGATACGAGGGACTGTAGATCTTCCATACTGTTAACAATCAGCACCGCATCATCAGCATTCAACAGGTAACATTCTTGCAGAC
Organism: Halesus radiatus; assembly: GCA_022606495.2. Classification (NCBI taxonomy): domain Eukaryota; kingdom Metazoa; phylum Arthropoda; class Insecta; order Trichoptera; family Limnephilidae; genus Halesus; species Halesus radiatus. Next base: position 89,561 of record JAHDVE020000662.1, read on the forward strand.
TACTCATTTTTGCGCCCAAGCCCACCTCTATAAATCAATTATTTAAATTATTGAGGTTATTCAATGTATACAATTATTCATGTAGATTGAATAACCTCGGTGACATTACGCAGCCTTGCTTAACACATTTTGTGACGTCAAATCACCCCATAAAATCACAGTTTGCCCTAACACATGCAACGCTTCCCTCGTACAGAGATGCGATTGCCTGTATAAGATTTGTATTCACTCCATACTTGCACAACACCTTCCATAACTTTTTTCTGTCAACTCGGTCGTATGCTTTTTATAGATCTAAAAAAGCAATAGAAGTAGTAAGAAAAGAATTATAATAGATAATATAAAAAGAAATAACATGATTTAACGCTTCTATCCAGAGATAAATAGTTTCAAATAACCTAGCTCTACTCGATGAAAAAAACCGTACTAATGCATTCTTTCACCATAACATTGATGTGTCAAATATGTCAACAACATCGAAGTGTTTGTTCCCCAGATGTTGAACCCGTGGCACAGAGGAATAATATTGAGATCCTGAAGTTGAATTGTCACAATAAAAATTTCAGGCACATGAAAAGCAATCAAATAAAGCAGTTCTGGGGTATAAAACATTGAATTAACAACCTTAAATAAACATATTAAATCGCAAATAACTCTATCTTCAGATGATTAAATCATATATTATCTTTTTCGTTCTGACTTAACTGTTTACTTTTTTGTTACGTTTTTGTATTTAGTTGCAAACTTATTTTGACGGGTTCTGTGTATACTGCACATTCATTATAGCTCTGCTAGATTAAAAATTATTTTTAAACCGATAAATAATAAAGACATTGACTAAAGCTCACAATATGTACAACAGACTAGTTACTTCTTGTAGTATCGCAGAAATCAGGTTCGTTATCTAACTACCTTAAGGCTTTATGCCCATCCGGAAAAGGCAGAATTACTCAACAGAATTAATGTTTTTCTATAAGTATGTATATCACATGTGTCTATCGCGACAATATTATTTTAGTGGTTTCCAATGTACCGGTAGATGGACTATTCAACTGAGCGCGTCAGGAAGTAGCGCGTAGGTTCAGATCATACATAAGACCTTATATCGATCGTAACGACCGCGAGCTGGGTATATTAACGACGATCGCCCTCGCAGATTCTTACATCGGCGTCTTGGAGTCGGTATAAAACGACGCAACAAGTGTGAATGACTTTAGACGACCTTGAAGATTGACAAATGATCCAAAGGAAACCATGAAATATGTAAACCAGTTCCAAGAACGCATTATTTCTCAAAGTTACCCTCTTAGAGCATGAGAATTTTGTAACATTTATAAAAATTACTTTTATTCTAATATGTTATTTGGTAGGTTGTGGTTATTGGTGCATCTAAAACATGTGGTCTACCGCAGTCTGCCGAATCTCCAACCTTCTGCAGATTTAACTTTTGAAAAGTGAGGATATTTTTCAAGGAATGGATAGTGTGAATTTTCCGTATTTATAAGTGGAATAAATATATGAATACCATGATTGCAATCATTCAATAATAGAGGTATATAGTATTTCTGGTGCATAGGTTTTTTTCAAATTTTATTTCGCCGCAAATATTGAGCATTGTCATTTATTTGCATTTCGTCAGTTGGAGTTTATGTTTTTTTTTTTACTTCCGTCCAGGTGAATTTTTAGATGCCAAGATAGTTAAAAAAGGGTTATTTTCCGTTAAGTAAAACACATTAATGATTATTTGTAGCTAATAATGAATCCATAAGCCAGTATTTTGTATTTAAAAAATTCTTAAAGTACTCCAAACGGAAAACGTATTTCAAGTTTCATTTGTAAATTGCCTTTTTTGGAGTGTTCAGGAAAATTTTGTGGAGCCAACAAATATTTCAATGGAGTCCATATAATATTACGGTGACCATGTTTTTTTTTAAATCCTGGACTTGTTTCTGAAAAAACAACTACATATAACAAATAATTTATAACTTGCCTAAATTTTGTTAATTTCATGGGCAAGAGGGGGGGAATTTAAAAAAATATATATAAACTAACATTGTTTTTGTTTTCTGATATTTCGAGGTGCTAACCAATTTTGCCTCCACAATTTTCGATTGACTCGCCACCCAATTAGATGTCGCGAGTTTTTGAAAGTTTTATGTCGCAAAATTGCATTATTTTAACGATATTTAGAAGTCATATACATATTTGGAATAACAACTAACTAGGAGAGAAGACTAAAAACTGTTCTGTACTGGTAAAACCAGTATGGCTGGTCATCTCATATTATATCCTTGCAACAGTCTCACGTGTTAACGAGTCTACGAGGTTAATGAGATGGTTTTTTCAGATTATTAATAAATTTACTTAATTTATCTCAGAATTAAAAACAAGAAATAACAACAATCACACATATTAAAGATACTAGATCTCAAAGTCAAAAACACATACAACAAGCAACCACAAACACAACATTTGGACACAAAAACTTCTTACACTGTGGTACTATACCCTACAACAAAATTTCACTCTACGACAACAACAATAATAAATTTAAATATCAAATAAAACTCTGGATACGTTACATAAGGAAGTCTGAAATGGAAAATATATTAACAGCAAATACAGACTAACACCGAAATCACTCAACTGCACTTAAAACACCTAACTTAACAATTGTTTTTTTTCATCAGCCAATCAATATTAAATATAATGTAATTTAATATTTTGTAAATGAAATCCTCAGCACGGGAAATCCCAGTGAGGATATCATTATTTGTTATTTTGTTATATAAAAAAAAGATAATCAACCATTATTATTATTTTAACCCTCTCGATCAGAGTCACTTGATTATTTAAAAAAATATATCTTCGTTAACTCTATCCTCTCAGAATGGAAATTAAGAAATCATTATCTCAGGTATGTCATTTGAATAAATATAGGGTTTAAAGAGGTTATTCAAAAAGCTATATCCTAAAACATATCATTGAATCTCCTCAACTAAACTGAATTAATCAAAGGTAAGGTGGGAAAATAATAACAAACATGAAACCGAAAACACGAAGAAACGAAAAAGATAACGGCAGCAACTGGGATTAAAATCCAGAACTCCGTGGTCTATCCGGGACTTTACGCTGTAATCCATTGTGCAAAGCCCTATCATCCCGTCGTTTTCACCGGTATCATACTTCGATTTCTAAGAACTGTTAATATCGTTTTCAATTCATTCCATTTTATTTATTTTATAGTACGGGTAGCATCGTCATGATAAAAAGGTACCGGCCACAAATATATGGGAAATAATTGAAGATGATATTGACAGTTCTTGGAAATCGAAGTATGATACCGATCAAAATGACCGGACTGTAGATGGTTAGTAGATTAGAGGACAAGGTCACGGATAGACCACGAGGTACTGGAATCAAATTCCAGTTGCTGCCCTTATCATTTTCTTTTCTATGTCTTTTTGGTATCATGTGTCGTTTTGAGAGTTATTTATATTAATAATAATAATTGGATGAACGCATAGCGTCTTTTTTGTGAAAAATCACCTCAAGGGCGCTGTATTATATTATACTTATATTATCTTCAATGATTAGAAATTTTATGTTAATGTTCAGGAATGGCTTTCATGCGAAAAGTAAAAGTTCCGAACAGAACTTAAAAAAAACACCTACCAAACATTCCTGAAATTATATAAGAATTCTAAAAAAATATACAATACGTACAACCTTAATTTTCCTCCCGCCTTGAGGAAGGCTTTAGTTATTTTTTTTTCTTTTCCGTCGGTTTTTCTAATTCATGCTGTTTGATTATTTAAAAATTCTTTCAATAATTTTTAAACAAGTGGCACAGAAAATTAATACCGCTATTAGTAGGTAGTATTGTAATTGTTTCAGGTGGCTTTATATTATTCGAATAATAATGCCTTGATGCGAACCCCTGCGAGACTAGGCCCCAGGTAGCTTCCCAACTATCGAGGCGGTCTCTAGCCGCCGTAGTTCATTAACTCCTTTTCAACGTCTTTCAAAAAATTACGGGTAAACAAAACGATTAGGAAGATATTTTTGTGTCTATTGATCATCAATGGAATGACTGTTCGAAGGTCAAAGCTAGGTTTCATTATTAGTCATGGATGTTCGTTAGTCATCTCAAGAGATAAACGGGTTTATACGATGATGATCAAGGAGTTTATCAAACCAGAAACGAATTACAATAATTAATGGTTGATCCTGTAATGGTTTATGCTGTGCCTAACTTTTGTCTTGTGATTTATACGACCGCTTTTGTTTTTTAGTCAAGTTGAATCATTTGATAAACTGGCGATGTAGGCGGAGAATGAGCTTAATTATTACTCAATATCAAATAGATGACACACTTTGCAGTGGTGTTAAAAGGAACCTTCCAACGACAAACTAAATAAGTTGTTGGTGTATAGTACTGTTTCGTTAAATATATCGTAAAGCTAATGTAATCTGTAGATGAAACCATAGCCAGCTTAATATTACGCTTTGAACTTCATCTTACAGATGGATATTAATCTTTAAAACAGTTTGTGACCAGTAAAATGTTGCATTTTCTCAAGACTAATGTATGTAGTAGAGGCGTGAACCTTGACCAAAGCAACAGAGAAGACAATGGAAGCCTTCAAATTTTAGGTAGGTATGTTATCGCATGCTAAGATTTCCCAGGATAGTTCGAGTAAGACGAATAACCAATTTAGAGGTCAGACAGGGGACGGTCAACGAAGTTAAAAAGTGAAAATAAATATCGTACCACGTCATCTTTGCAACACGCGACCCCACGCGACTGATATGTATACTTGCAGAAGGTGAACTGAGTCCAGGGTTGCGTATTTGCAAAGGGTGGTTTTGACGCTGCTTATCATGTGTATTCCTGTATTCATAGGTTGTCCGACATTGTGACCTAATCGAAGCTGGCTCGCTTGCTTGGCACTCTTGCGGTTAGCTAGAATACCTGCAGTCAATTCAGGTTGTTAAGACAATCAACCTGGAACTCATTATAATTCGCTCATCACAAGCCACGTAGGTGAAACTATATCTGACCACAGGCTTCACGGGGTTGATACTTCATAAATGAATGAATATCAAATCACCTATGAAATGTGAAAGGTTTTTGTTAGTCGCTTAGAATGGAAATAAATTATTTCACTTTCTTACGACAGGTCTAAAGTTATGCGTCAGGTATTTCCGCCTTTGCTTATCCCGTCTATCTAGCGGGTTTTACCAATAAGGAACTCCAGTGAAAAATATAATGGCTTTAAAATATATATTCATAAATATCAGAAAACGCCGATTCTGAATATATAACTTTTATTATATATATTATGCGTAGAATTTATAAACCATTATTTAAAAGTGAAAAAAAATCATCTTATCAAAACACTGTGTTATGTTTTTACCATTGTATTTGGAACATCTGACGTCACGTGTGTATTCTGTGTTTTTTTTTATTAGTATGGAAATTTTTGTTTTACGATTTTGTTTTGTATTTTAAATGTGTATTTTTTTTAATTTTGGCGAAATTTAAACTTAATTTGGTTGACTTTAATTGCTGTTCAATATATAAAATAAAAATAAAAACTATTATCGATGAAAGAAATTAGATTATTCACGAGCAAACCAATTATCTATACGGATATTATGATAAAGTTAATGCTCAATACTATTATTATTCTTATAGTGACAGTTTCTAAAAGGGTACATAATTTTATTACGTATGTTTAGTTTGAATTTTAAATGAAAAGAATGTATAATTATGTACAGTAAAGCTCATCTTTGATTTTGATATTTGATATTCTAACCTTAAAACTGATCAAAACCGACCGGCCATAGATTTGGAGCGTTTTGACAGGATTTACAAAAATTAAACTTTGAACATTATTTTAACTATGATAACTAACTTTAGAAAAAAAATCGTTATTTAATTTTGAACGTCATTATTGATAATTTTTTTAATGAACTCGAGTTCCTCATTGCCCGCAGACACTCGTATTTTTAAAAAATATTTGAAAATTACTTTGGTTTGCATACTAATTCATGACTATATTTTTAGATCTGTTTCAGTATTGTCTACAATTTCTTTGAGTATTCCAACACCAGTTTGTGTTTCTTCCTGATTTTAGATTTATTTCATGTTATACAGTATACTAAGTTAATACTGTTTTGAAAAAAAAAAGTCTTATGACACAATTGGAACAGTCCATGTGCGAAATTCATCTAAGCATTGCTCTGCGTAGAATTTCATCAATCATAGCTCCGTTCCTATTTATGGGCATTGATTGTCCAAGATAAATATAATCGATGACCAACTCAAGCTGAGCTCCATTAACGAATGCAATATAAAAGCCAACATATCCATAACGATTTTTTACTGATAAGCAATCGGCTCCCTCCAGGCGGTAATCCGTCGATCTTTAATACAAACAATTAACATGTTTTTATATCTTATTAAAAATCCTTCGTGTATTGGAGCGAAAGAGTAAATAATGTGTAGAATTATACTAGGGCAGCCCTGATAAACAAAGATCATCTGCAAGTTACCTTATTGGGAAGGTGCTGGTTATCATTTCAAAACTGGTTCTTGTATTTACGACCTCTTCGGAACTTCGGATAAAGGTGATCTAGTTTTTTCGATTGGCTTGATATTTGCACATAGGTTTGATTTTTTTTTATTCATGGTAGATTTAGTGTGAACGATTAAAATTAAATCCAAAAACAATCAACATACTCCGAGCGTTCGAGACGTGGAAATGTGAAATGCTTTGGGTAAAATGGGAGTCCTTCACATCCAATTCCCATGTTTTGAAACAGGCAAACTGCATACCGGAGCTGATGGAATTCATCGTGGGACATAACGCTGCCCTTTCGGACACCTCTCTAGGGGAGATCAACATGACTTGTCCAGATTGATACAGGATAGAAAGATTAGCACAAGAAGAACGACATAGAGAGTGGATGGATCATTTTGAGGAATGGACCAGTCAACGGGAACACGTAGACGGAACGTGATGACGATCCCAATAAAAAAATAGAACTTATTAACCAAAAAGATTAAAAAATATATATACATAAACGTTTTGGGTATCAAAAATGATTTTATTCACAAAATATGTACAGGGTTTTAAGAAACGTACCTGGACTACTTTCACTAGTGATTCCTGACCTTATTTGGACTAAAAAACATGAATAAAATTTTGTTCTCCGGCGACAAATTTTGTAGTTTAAAAAAATAAAAAATATGTGTCGTTACTGGTCACTGAGCCGAGTAACCGCCCAAACCTCCACCTCGACCGTAAATGTCAAAATACCTACTGATTTTTAATTCAACTTAAAAAAAAAAATCGCCGGTAAACAATTTTTTTTTGTCCAAATACGGTCAAAAATTATTCGTAAGAGTATGTCAGGAATAATGTGCAATGACGAATAGAGTAATGGCATGGTTTGCCCGTATAATTTGATCGCACTGTCAAAAAGAAATTTGTGTCTACTGTCCATATAAATATTTTGTGATGATCGTCTTAATATATATTATATACATTTTTTTAAAGAATCTTTTGATAACGTCTTAGTTTTGTAAGGAATATAATAGACCGTTCACAAAATATCTATCTACACGAGATCTGCTTCGAACCGCTTTATGGCTAAGAATTTAACTCATTTAATTAGGGTATTTAAAAAAAAAGGTTAATAAAAAAAGTATTGTCTCTTGTCATTACTGATGGATTAACAACTTCTTATGACACTAGCTTATTTATTTTATCAAACGTTGTCCGTGACAAAATAGATAACCCTTGTTTTTCAGGGTCAAATAAAGTGTAACGTTTTTTTCTATGGCCATCGACCTCCGATGATTTTTATTACCAGCCCAGTATATTAATCTCAGCGCACTTCATTGAGAGCGACTCGTAAAAACTCAGCAGATCGTGTGTACACGTTTCCACTGTGAAAAAAACTTAGGTCAATACTCCAGCTCTTGAAGATGAGGCGTGGTTGATTAAAAACTAAAAGATCTGCCGATTTTATTCGGCATAATTAATTATTCACGTAGCAAAAGTTGTGTTAACCATTAATAATAAATGCAATAACATATTAAAAACGTATATTTATTAATAAATTAATGAAAAAAATTACTGATAATCACCAATTTATTGAAATATACATATGGTATACATATAATGTAGGTGACGCTTTCCTCGTCAGGAACATACAGAATGTTAAAAACATAATAATGTCAAGTACTGACGAATGATAAACACATAACACGAAAATGTAAAAATAGGCATATTTAAAAAAAAAATTGATTGAAGGAGGAAAGTAATTAATCAAAATTATTAATTAAAAATTATTATAACACATTGAATAACAAATTAATAAAGAAATTATTTTTATTATTAATATTAATATCAAAATAAATTAAAGTCATAGCTATTTTTTTGTTTTGTTATTAATTACATTTAATTGACTATTAACACCTTTTCTAACTTCTAAAATTTCAAATTTGTCTAATTGTAAACCGATTGTATTTGTATGTAAATTTTGTAAACCTTTATTTATATCAAAAGAATAATTGGTTTCCAAAATATGATTGACAAATTCAGAATATATTTGTTAAGTTAAGCCATTAAAATTATGTAGGTACCTACCTACATACAACCTAGGAACTTTAAGTTTTTTTTAATCATTAACGCGTTTATGAAATTCTGTATCACGAAAGAGAAAGAAAGTCATTAATTTTTTTTTATGGTATAATATTTCGATATCAAACATCATATTTAAATAAGTGGGTGCTTTTCGTAATGAAATCTGGCCAATTTTTCAACATCGATCGTGCCAGCTTCATTATGAGTGTTTACTATTCACGACATTTCAACAAGATCATTACGATAAAAGATATTTGGTTTTACGGAGACTTTTGGTACACAAGAATGTTATTAGTGTTTAGGTTGCATAAAGATTATGCAAACATTTTATGAGCATTTTTATGATAAATTCGATTTTATCATTATTAACATAATAATTATTCTATATTTTCTATGTCACATATCAAAATTCATTCCGTACCGTACGAATCATACCGTCATACCGTACAAATTAAAAAAACTCTGAAAAAATATATGAAAATCAATATCTGTCTGTCTGTCCTCGATTTTCTCAAAAATTGTTCGACCGGTTTCGCTGAAAATATAACAGTTTATTTTTAATAGTCCTAAAAAAGTTTAGAGAGTAGTTTGAATTAAATCCCATATGCAAAACTGTTGATATAACGTTTTAAAATTAGTATTGTTCCTAAAAAAGAAGAAGGTTTGTTCGGGTAGAATATTTTCAAAATAGAAAACACAAGTAGGTACCTACTTAAGAACTTTATTATTTGATATCTTTTGAAAAAATAAATGTTTGGAATAAAAATTACGTCACAAGGCATAACTTTCGCTGTCACATCAATTATGGCACCTAAACGACACGCGAGTTTACACGTTCATAACTATATTTAAAAAAAAGGGCAAGGCCGGGTACACATCACCTAGTTTGTATAATGAAAAATATTTACGGGGAAATCTATGAATTTTTGCCGGTACCCGTTAGAACCTAATTTTGTTTTCATGTATTTTTTTAATTCAAGACCAATTTCACTAGAATGGTAACCTAAATAAATATAATAAAAATTGTGTATTCTTTTAACTATTTTGTTCATATTATTTCAGTAGGAACTTTTTTTTTAATTACGTAGAATTTTTCGTTTTTAATGTAATCTCGAAGAAAATTGTATAAAAATTCTCCCCCCGTAGCTAATGGATTGTTTGCCATATCGTGTACGTATGGTGTTTAAATGTATGCTATCACGTTGTGGTGTAAAGTGTGTCTATGTGTGACGTTTAATGAATTTAACCTTTGTATTTTTAATTGAACCCATTAAAATGTTTTTATTATTAAATCAGTATATGGAAAACTACGATTTTTTCAGGAAGGTACCAGCTGTAGTAGTAGGAAAAAAATGTCTGACGTTGAAGGCACGGCGGCGATTGAAACTAAATGGTATTTATAATAAAGTGATCCCCATAAGAAGTTTAACTTATATATTTATTTTTACTGGGTTTTTACAGTTGTTCAAACTTACTTAAAAACAATCCAGTTATAAAAACTCAGTTAATATATACAAATTACATAACATTACAAATAATCGGAAAAGGGATGCATAACACATTAAATTACAAAAACTTACTCAATTTTACATAATACAATTTAGAATTGACAGTGACCCCTATATTTCTTAAGGAAGATACTTTTTAAGAGCAGTATTATTAATCACGTAGAAAAAGTTCTTTACTTCGAGTAAAGTTTAAAGTGTACCATTTCTCAACATTTAAGTGTATTTCGCCGATAATACATCGTTTATTGGGTGAATCGAGATCATTTTGAACCAGATTAATAGATTAAATTTTACGAAAAATTTTGAGATAAGGTTATTCGTGAATATTAAAAAGCAAGGGGCTAAGATTGGATCCCTGTGGCACACCAGACGTTACACCTTTATGAGGTGATTTGTATCCATTAATAAGTACTAGTTGTGTTATGTCATACAAATATGATTTCCCCAGCGAAATAGGTCTCCATGTATTCTATTTAATTAAGCTTATTTAGAAAGATATTCACTGATCATATAAATGAAAAAAAAAAAAATATATATATACGAGCCACTTTTTAAGGTAACATGTATTACTAATATCTGAGAGTAATACTAGCTGTACATTTTCCAGAATCTACATGTACTTAATAAGTATCTTATTTATCGTAAATGCAAGTAGATGAATACTGGTTTCCTAAGGATAGAATCTCTGTGTAAAGCTCCAAGGTTACAAGATGGACGAGAAGATGTTGACCTACGTGCACTCACATTTAAGTAGATAATAAAAGCATTTAAAAGAAAATTTTATTATTATTAATAATAATAATTGGATGATTTGTATAGCGCAGTTTTGTGAAAAATCACTCCAAGGACGCTGTGCAAATATTACTTCCTATTCTCTATCTAATTATGTATAAACAGATACAGAAAAAAAACATTCATACCTGGCAGGTCACATCAGATGAACACAAGCTTAGAGATGATATGATTTTTACAGTTGCTATTTTAACCATCTTTTCTATTGATGTTACATTTATTAGAAAATTTGTGGCATAGGAAGGGTTAGTATTTATTTGAAATTTATAAAATGACCTTAAAAAGCGTAAGAAGTTTTTAGTAGATGTTAATATATATATATATTTTTTTTTTACTCATTTACTTATTTGCAGTGTTGCGGGCTGTGGACGCATTTGCGCACCGATGCGTTATTTTTTTAAACTTATTCCATAAGTGACTTTAGGTAAGCACTAACCGGCACTATCCTAACTAAGCAAATTTACATGTGTATTTCTTCAATTTACGAATATCATGGAAAAACAAGCAGTATTCAGTAGGTAACTATGAAGTATTAAAAATAAATTAATCAGTTTATTATCGGAGGACTAAAATTAGGAAGGCGACACAGCTGTAACATGGTATAAAACACCGTAAAGACCATAATCATATTCTAACTAAACTCGGTGCCTACGTAATGGATATAATTTTTGTTCTTCCAATAGAAAAATAAGCAACATTCCTGCCACCTTTGGTCCAGTAGTGAAATTATGTTTTAATAGTGCCAACGTTTAGTTATTGATTCAGTCAACAGGTGAACAAACTAACTTGCTAAATACATGTTACAAGTTTATGTAGATTTGTGTTTTATAGATGTTCTGATTTATATAATAACAGATAGGAATGAAATCCATTCATATATTATGACTCCCAAATTCAATATAAAGGTAGTAGGTATATAATAACTGGACGCCATGTTTTGCCATAAGATTACCTGACAAGAACAAAACAAAACTTATCTCTTTCTTAAACAGATGGCGTGCATCATATAAACTAATATTTATTTATATCGACATTTCTCCATTCAATTCCCCTGTCAGAGATCATTGGTGCAATTTAAAAAAATTATATCTCTAATTTCTTCAAACGATTGGTATTCACTCTGTGGCGTAATTAATACATGAATTAAACATTACTCTTGCAATCACCACTTTATTGATATATACAAATAAATGAATTAAACATTACTCTTGCAATCACCACTTTTATTAAGGGGCCAGCGCACTCCTTTACTGGCGCTCTCGGGAGCTTACAGGACTGTAGCATCAGATGCATTACCGGTTCTGGCCGGAATCCTGCCGATTGATTTAGAAATTAGGGAAGTATTGGCTAAGAAGGCTTTAACAAGAGGTAGAGAGGCTGTCCATCTGGGTGTCCACGTGACCGTGGGTGGTGAGGTCTCCCTGCCAAAGCTTCTTAATGAGATGCGTGATAGAACTCTGGATGATTGGCAGTCACGTTGGGATAGGGTGACGACGGGAAGATGGACTTATTCTTTCTTCCCCTCAGTTAGAAACAGAATGGAAGGGGCATTTTTACACCTGGACCACTATACCACCCAACTACTATCGGGGCACGGTGAATTTAGGGGTAGACTCCATAGTTTATCTCTATCCCCTCACCCAAACTGTGCTTGTGGAAATACAAACCAGACCGCCGAGCACATTCTGTGGCACTGTGAGATTTTGATGGATGCGAGAGAGGAAATGCTGGATGGTTTGACTGGAATTACCAGACCAGCCTGGAATGCTGATCTAGTCTGCAATAAGGTGAATTTCGAGTGTCTGAGAAGGTTTGTAAGTAGATGGGTGGAGAGATGGCCTGAACTTAGAGTCGCGGAATAGATTCGTAAAATCATTTATCGTTTCAGGTGCCGGAGGTACTGTCCTCTTGAATCTCTGGTACTTATTTTAAATTTATTTAACTACTGTATATGCTTGGTTTTACATTTTATGTTTCCCTTTGTAAATGTTTATCTTCTACTTGCTATTTTGTTACCTTGTTTCATTCTCTATTTCTGTATTTTGCTCATTTAGATTCCTGCCATTTTTAATATATCTTATACTTTTTTTTAAATTTTAAATTTTAGCTTTAAGCTTTTCACTCTGCACTGATGCCTCTACTGTTGTTATAATTTTGTTTTCCATTTTTATTTCCCTATTATGAGTTTTGTTTTTTTAGTTACAAAAATTTTTCTTTGTGTAGAACTCAAAAACATTTTGAGATATTCAGGCGAACTGAACCCAAAAACATTTTTATTGTGTACTGTCCACATCCCCTCTTAGGGAGTGGAAAATTAACCCTATCCCTGCAACCCGAAGCAGCCATCTACTTTTGACTTGCCCTAACCGTCTTCCCCGACTTCCCGTCTCCCCGACTCAGTGGCACGCTCCCGGCCGCCTGGACCCCTCCATATCCCCAGGGTCTCAGGGTTTTTTTTTTTACCCCCTCCCCAATTAGACTTTTCTTAAGGGATAATCTTGACGACTGGCGCAATGTCTCCTGGGAAGGGTGGCGGGAACAAGAATCCACCTAGCACTGCTTCAGAGGGACTGCCCTGGTGTCCTGGCAACGGCTCGTCCCAAGTACTCTCATCTAATCTATTTAGTTTCTCCCTTTTACTGTTTTATGTTAGTATTTCTCCGCGTCTCACTATGTTCATCTACGGACGAGTAGAGCAGAGCCACCATTATTACTAGAGCCAATTTTGTCGACCGTATGTATGTACTAACCATTCTGGGCTGTGGAATTTTACTAACCTCCTTCTAAGCTAATGCTATGCAAGGACACTTGAGGGTTTAGAATCATTTATAACCTTAGCTTCGTTGAACCAAAAAATTAGAGTCCTTGAGGTGCACCCTGAAGGAGTAACCATAAGTTACTTATACCGGGGTGGGAAAGTGGTGGATAACCTCAACTGTGAAAAAAAAAAAAAATCACCACTTCATTGATATATACAAATATATGAATTAAACATTACTCTTGCAATCACCACTTTATTGATATATACAAATAAATGAATTAAACATTACTCTTGCAATCACCACTTTATTGATATATACAAATATATGAATTAAACATTTCTCTTGCAATCACCACTTTATTGATATATACAAATAAATGAATTAAACATTACTCTTGCAATCACCACTTTATTGATATGTACAAATATATGAAATAAGAATTACTCTTGCAATCACCACTTTATTGATATATACAAATATATGAATTAAACATTACTCTTGCAATCACCACTTTATTGATATATACAAATAAATTAATTAAACATTACTGTTGCAATCACCACTTTATTGATATATACAAATAAATGAATTAAACATTACTCTTGCAATCACCACTTTATAGATATATACAAATATATGAATTAAACATTTCTCTTGCAATCACCACTTTATTGATATATACAAATAAATTAATTAAACATTACTGTTGCAATCACCACTTTATTGATATATACAAATAAATGAATTAAACATTACTCTTGCAATCACCACTTTATTGATATATACAAATATATGAATTAAACATTACTCTTGCAATCACCACTTTATTGATATATACAAATAAATGAATTAAACATTACTCTTGCAATCACCACTTTATTGATATATACAAATATATGAATTAAACATTACTCTTGCAATCACCACTTTATTGATATATACAAATATATGAATTAAACATTTCTCTTGCAATCACCACTTTATTGATATATACAAATAAATGAATTAAACATTACTCTTGCAATCACCACTTTATTGATATGTACAAATATATGAAATAAACATTACTCTTGCAATCATCACTTTATTGATATATACAAATATATGTATTAAAAATTACTCTTGCAATCACCACTTTATTGATATATACAAATATATGAATTAAATATTACTCTTGCAATCACCACTTTATTGATATATACAAATAAATGAATTAAACATTACTCTTGCAATCACCACTTTATTGATATATACAAATATATGAATTAAACATTACTCTTGCAATCACCACTTTATTGATATATACAAATATATGAATTAAACATTACTCTTGCAATCACCACTTTATTGATATATACAAATAAATGAATTAAACATTACTCTTGCAATCACCACTTTATTGATATATACAAATATATTAATTAAACATTACTCTTACAATCACCACTTTATTGATATATACAAATAAATTAATTAAACATTACTCTTGCAATCACCACTTTATTGATATATACAAATAAATGAATTAAATATTACTCTTGCGATCACCACTTTATTGATATATACAAATAAATGAATTAAACATTACTCTTGCAATCACCACTTTATTGAAATATACAAATATATGAATTAAACATTTCTCTTGCAATCACCACTTTATTGATATATACAAATATATCGGCTATATATACAAATATATAACGGCTAAATCCCTCTAATAATTATTATTAATTATTGTTTATAAAAATAATTCTTACCCTTTGCGCTATGCACAAAAATCTTGTCTTTAAAACTTTAGTTTATCAATTAATAATTAATAAATATTTGACAAGTCAAAACAATTTTCACCAATAAAATGTAGACATAATTTGTCTCGACGCCATCTATTTGAGGGATTTAGCCGTTACAAGCCTTTCTCATACTAATAAAGTTGGTTCTTTACAGGTGAAATATAATAAAAACAGTAATTATTGAATGAAACACTAGTATATATTGATTAACTTGGCGGGCTTGCGATAAGCCGATGTAGCTCAATGGTAGAGCATTTGACCGGCAATCAGAAGGGTGCAGATTCGAGTCCTGTCGGCGACATTTATCTTTGTTTGGAAAAGTTTTTTTCAATTTGGATGAGTGTTTCAGGCTAATAATTATTGTTTATAAAAATAATTTTTAATTAATTTATTTAATAAAATCATCTGTTCCTCTGGTAGGTATAGGACGGTTTACATAAATATTATTATGATCATCCTTATTAATAAGGCAGCCTTTGTCTATTTCACCCTATATGATTAAACCGGTAGTAATTAATTACAGATCCTGCGGCTGAGTGGTCAAAATATTTTGTTCCATCACTGCAGTATAAATAATTAGTAAATCGTGAAAACGATGTTGCAAATAATAAACATTCTTGCTGAGAAATATTTAAGGCATTTTAATTATCGGGGAAGTAATTTTCGGTATGTTATGGTATTCGGTAGAGTTCTTAGAATGTTTAAATCGTTTGAATCCAAGTAATTAAAATGCCTACATTAAAAATAATCGCTGTAGAATATAGAATGGAAATAATTTGACGGGTTTTATCGACCATCATTTTTGACATACGATTATTGATGACTTGTTTTCAAAGGGAAAAACATTAAATTGTTTAAAAATCACTAATTTGTCATTTGTGATTGTTATAATAATAATAAGAATTAATTTCTATAGCGCAGTTTTGTGAAGGTTCACCTCAAGTGCGCTTTTCGCTAACTAACCTAACCTAATATAATTGTAAAATAACAGATATACTACATGGCATATCTGTTATTATAGTAAATATATGCAAATTAAAACTGTGGCATATATTATACCTGATCAGCAGACTTATTTACATGAGAAATTTTAGAATACCATATAACAATTTAAAATAAGCAGGGATATAAATAATTGAACGTAAAGTACGAATATTAAAAGAGTAAGAAAATCTACACAAAATAACCTAACCTAATATAATTATAAAATAACAGATATACTTCATGGCATATCTGTTATTATAGTATATATATATATATACGAGGTGTGTTCAAAAGAGAAAGCGAATTTTGAATTTTCGCGGGCTGTGTACATTCGATTATCGATTATTTTTGTTATGTTGGTACACATGTGTATCATATGTTAGCATTATCAGCCATTTTGGATCAGTGGCTTGTTTCTGACAACTGGAAAGGTTTACAACTGGAAGGGAATACCATATAACAATTTAAAATAAACCAGGGATATAAATAATCAAATATAAAATACAAATACAAAAAGAGCAAGAAAATCTACATAAAATAACCTAACCTTATATAATTATAAACTACTATATATTACATGCATGCTAATTAAAACCATAATTTCAAATATTCACGAGTAGCAGACTAGATATTATAATATAACAATTTAGAAGGTAGGGGTGCAAATAATGAAATAAAAAGTAGGTACAGATAATAATAGAGCAATAGAATATTATATTCAAGCTTTTTTAATGGATACTTAGGGCATTGAATAACAAGGAGGAGAAAACCGCAACTAAATAAGCTATGGAGGATCAAAATAAAAAATGTTTTATAACATCAAAAAATTGTGACGTTTTATCAAATCATATAAAAAGCACAAATGCAGCAAATTAATTTGATTAATTTACGTTAATAAACCTAAAAAAACATTGCGAAACGCCATCACTTTAATTTATTTTAAACAACGTTTAACGTTTGGCGCATTGGGTCAGGTAAGGACAGTTACGTTGAGTTTTTATTTATGCATCGGTGCAATCAGTACAGTAGTGATGGCAAAAGAAAAACATTGAAACTAAAAATCTAACTAATCGGTGTATTTTTTATATTAATTGCCATTAAAATTTTGATGGTGGTGGAAAGAAGTCAAATAAAATTTTACATGTAAAAAAATCAATTTAAAATGCATAATATATACCGTGAGCATACAATGAAAAGTTGCCAAGTTAATAGCCTTCTTTAGAGGATTTTTGCACGAATGCAAGCACGTAGTTTCTCAAGTTAAGATATTTTTTTACTAAAACTGTATTTTATTTCAAATACGTAAATCACATCTTAACTTGCGAAGCTGTGAGTTGTGTCCATGTAAAGGACTTCAGTCTCAGTCAGTCAATGAATTAGGATATTGACTTGGCCACTTTTCTTTATATGCTCACGACATTAAATATGTATGTAAATTTCTGTATTATGGGGTATTTAAGCTATGGAGCATATTAGGAGGTATTTATCGACACAGATAATTTCTGAAATTAAAATAGCATAATTATATTTCATATTTTGCATGTGGCGAACATGTTGTTCACATATATATATATTGAAATATTTCAGAAGAAAAAAAACCCTTTTAGTACGTAATACCTTTAAATATTGAGATGAATTGCTTGTTGGTGGGTGTTCATATGGAATATGAAATGGAATAAATTGTTATTGTAGGATTAAAGCATTAGTATTCCTTCAAGCAAGGGATAATTCAACAAACATTTTGAAAGTGACAGTAGTTAAAAATATGAAGAAAAAGATCTAACCTAACCTAGTAACTAATAAAAACAATAAATATATAAAAACCATATATATATATTTGTTTATTATTATTTTACGTGTTAAGAATTCTAACATTCAATCGAAGATCAATGTTATGTTATGAATCTCATGTCAAATCGGTGGGTATATATATATATTGTCTTTCCATGCTGCTCCTTTTATAGTTTCCCCAGAATTTGCAATGGAATAATAATAGTATTGACCATTAATATTATCATAATATCCATATTGATAATTGGTTTGATCATGAAAACTCTAATTTCTTTCACGAACAATAGTTGTTTTTATTGAACAACAATTATTGAGCTTAAAGTCACCCAAATTAAAATGTTGCCAAACCCAAAAAAATATATATTTAAAATACAAATCAAAATGGAAAAACATTTTTTCTCTTCCTAATCGAAAAACAGAATTCTCACGTGACGTCAGATGTTCCAAATGCAATGGTACCAACATAACACGGTGTTTTGATGAGTTGATTTTTTATTTAACGATTTGAAATTCTATGTATAATATGTAATGAATTTTGTTATTCAGAATCGGCGTTTGCTGACTTATGTGAATATATATTTTTAAAGTCATTATATTTGTCATTGGAGTTCCTTATTGAGATCGGTCTATAGCTATCCTGGACGGTTGAGTCCGACGTATAGAAACCAAACAAAATTATAAATTAACCATCACTGACTAATCAGCATGTGATAAACAAGTCACGCCATTACAAATGAAACTACTCCGGAAGTAGCTGGCAGGCTTTACCTTTACTGGTTCTAATCTGGAATAACTTACAGCGGCCGGTTGAGCCCGAACTGCGGTTGACAAGTGTCCACTTTATGTTACGTCAACAACAGGTATCACTTACTTAGAAAGTACTCATATTTTATAATAGCTTACTCACGTCTTTCTAAAAACAACAAAGTATAATTCAAATACGAAATAATTTTATTTTTTTATTTAATTTGAAAAACAAATGATTTAACATTAAGTGTCCTAATATATTAAGTGAGGCATGGAACTGGCAAAGGAAGTATGAAAGTAGACTGAATGCTGTAGAAATGAGATCTTTGAGACGCATGTGTGGTAAAACCATGTATAGTCTAGTGAAATGTTGATATTCGTAAAGAATGCTGGGAAGCGTAATGAAAAATATTAAGAAAGGGACGCTTAGATGGTTCGGGCATGTATAGCAAATGAACGATGAAAGGAGTGTAAGGAGAATATATGACGAGAATGTGAATGGAAGAAGAAGCCGGAGACGTCCGAGACGACATGGCACGATCAAGAGAATCAAATACTTGAGTCGGGCAATGTCAGAAGTCGGAATAACAGAAGAGAATGTATGAGACGTTGTATGAATGTGAATGAAGGAAGAAGTTTATGTTAAGATCGAGGTGTTTGGCGGTCCGTCCTCTCTGCCTACCCCTGCGGAGAAACGGCGTGATAGTTAGTTAATTCAGTAAGTACGAGTACAAAATGTAACTTTTGTAAATTGTTTATAAACAATTTTTTGTCTCTTTTCCTTTCCATTTTACGGTTTTTAATTCTAATCTAATACATAGTTTAATTCTAATGTATTTTTTTTGTTGTTGGCGTGCGATTGTTTGAATGATTTAGTAATATAACAAAATATTTTGAAACATTTAGCGATTGAATTATTCACTGGAACGCATTATGATTCAAATTTCTATCGGCATTTTATCGTAACATAAGTATAATTTATATTTGAAACTACGACGCAATTTAGAATTGCTTTTTTAACTTCATTATTTAAAACAGAGACGCACAACCTTTTCAGCCGGATATCAAATTTATCCATTTTCAATATGTTCGCGGGCTGCCGGGATGGGGTTACTACAGCTTGATATCGTTAACTTCGCAAAGTGTAGATATTTTACTAGGTGTGAAGCCATGTGTTTAGATGGCAATTACAAGAGTGGTCGTGCAGCTAGATTATTGTATACATATGATGAAAATAACAAATAGATTTCAATTTTTTTCAAATAGATTTCAATTTTTTTCAAATAGATTTCAATTTGCAATTCATTCAAACAACGTCTCTTCTACCCTTGGTACAAAGTGAACCGAGTTTTATATACTTAGCAGCCCGCCGACTGGAAGACCCACCCCTATTTACAGTCAATATAGACGATAAGTGGCCCGATATAATATATAAGTATATAAGTACCCATAAATACATACGAGTGTACGAGTATGTATGTTCAAAATATGAAATGCTCGCGATGGACAGGTTCATTGGAAATGATCAATGATCTTAATTTTAAAAGAACTTTTGGTTTGCGTATGATGTCACTGTATTGAATAACTTAATAGTATTGTATTTAAAACTGCTTTGTCCAAGAAGGTTTTACAAACTGGGATATTGAAAGATTTCACATGACGGTCTTTGGGCTCTAGTGTTTGTTAAATTTAGTTTTATCTCTATTTTATCTACGTTAGTATGTGTGAATCAAGCCAATTTTTAACCATACCTTAACCATTTTCTGCCATTAAAATACTTCATACCTAGATTTTATTTTATTTAACTAGGTACCTAGCTAAACTTTTAAATTCAATTTTTAATGTAACTTAAAATATCTCACCCCAGAATAACATAATTCTAAATCTTTAGATTCCGTAACAAAATTTATTTTTTAAATTATGTGATTCATAGCCAGGGTTTTCAATAAAATTTGATTGGGCAATCTTTTTTTGTTTTTTAAAACGGTAGAAATTTAATATAACACTTGTAACACCGCAGGGAAACAAAAATGCATGTCCTAGATCCAACGAAATATTATTATTTTTTTAATAAACCTGAAACTTTAAGGAATTAGTCAACCAGTACGTGTATCTAGGTGTTACGGTGGATTGTAATATGAAATGGGACGTAAAAATTTCCAACCTCTGTAAGCGACTTCGAGCCATTGTAGGAAGACTCCACAAGATAAAATTATACGTGCCTATAAAAACTATGAAACTAATTTATTTGTCTCTAGCAGAATCGACTATAAAGTATGGTATAACTTCTTGGGGACACTCCTGTAAGACCAACATAAAACATTTACAGCTGATTCAAAACGCCATGGTAAAATTGTTAGTAAGTAAAACAGTTTTTAACCAAAGGCGAGACATTGATATCATGTACAAATTAATTAATGTATTACCTGTTCGTGGTATTTTGTGGCATAAAATTCTACTGCAACATATATCTGAAAGTCCGTATAAGGCAGTGGTGGATCATGTACACAATACACGTTTCACACAAAATATAGGAATGATAGTGCCAATATTTCAAAATAAATATAGTCAACGAACCCTTGAATACATTGTACCATTTATATTTAACAAATTGCCGTACAAATTTAAAAACAATTGTCCTATGATGAAATTCTCACTGATGTTAAAGTGTTGGCTTTTGGAAAGTAACCTTGTGTATTGATGGTAACAAATATGACGGTCTCCATGGTTGTATAGCTCCTAGATATCTGGTGTACTTACTGTTGCGGTGTTACTATTATATTTAAGTCTATCCTCATTGTAACCAACCTGTACTGCTGTTTTATGTATATATCTTTTAAATTTTTATTTCTTAATCTATTTAATACTTACAAATGCTTTGATATTTCTGATATTTACGTAATAGTTATATTTTTGTAATATTAATGTTTTTATAATTTTGATATTTTTAAAAGTATTGATGTTTTATAATATTGATATTTTTATAATATTGATACTTTTATAATATTGGTACTTTTATAATTTTGATATTTTTATGATATTGACATTTTTATAATATTATTTAAATCGGTGTTATAAGATTGGACTCTAGTATCTCAATAACAAATCTGTAATGCTTTTACCATTATTTTTTCTCTTTAAGTTTTTTTTTCTCAACTTATGTACAGCACAAGATGCATGCGCCTAAATATAATAATTTTTGCCCTACATTTGTATGATGATTGTAATTTATTGTTGTATTATATTATATTGTTGAAATAAACTCCTGCTGACAAGCTACTTGCAGTGGCTTAGCGGGTATAAGTTCCCACTGTATATAATTAATATTATACAATAAAAAAAAATTTATTTTTATTTTATAAATTGCTTCTAATTTCGCGGCTGAATCAAAATATTGAACCCTGATAAGTTTTTGGCGATACCCTTTTGTATTTTTTCTAAAACAGAACGGATACCTTTAAATATTAATTTTGATCATAGCACCGGAAAATCCGAACAATTGTCATTAAATAAGAAATATCAAAACTCACTTCCGTTACTTCTATGCTTTCAGAAACAACATTTGGTTATTTACTTCTATATGCAAATCGGAACCCATTAAAAATATCAATTATACGCCTCATTTTTTTTTTTTTTTCCAATAGGCAAATCAGTAAATGCTGTTGATTTTTAATATTTTTTAGTTAACCAAGTGGGTCGCACAAAAAGCACGCGGGGCGCATAGAAAAGTCTGCGGAACGCACAAAATGGGCCCGCACGCACCGTTTCAGTGAGATAGGTAATTGAGTATGATTATTCGTAACCAAATAATTGATAAACTTTATTGCATGCACCACGCATGTTGCAAACACATGTATTAGTAACGACTTTCGTATCAGAACTGTGAGATCCTTGGCTTTAGGTCTAGATATATAGTTAAAAAATGGCTCTTATAATGACTATTTAAAATTATTTCTTAAATGTATATGGAAAAATTCAATTGAATGGCGGAAGAAGAGATAACAAGAGTTAAAAGAAAATAAAAATAATGAATAAATTGTTTATTAATTGATAAACTAAAGTTTTTAAGACAAGATTTTTGTGCATAGCGCAAAGGGTAACAATTATTTTTATAAACAATAATTATTAGTCTGAAACACTCATCCAAATTGAAAAAACCTTCGAAAAGATAAATGTCATCGACAGGACTCGAACCTGCACCCTTCTGATTGCCGGTCAGATGCTCTACCGTTGAGCTACGTCGGCTTATCGCAAACCCGCAAAGTTAATCAATATATACTAGTGTTTCATTCAATAATTACTGTTTTTTTATTATATTTCACCTGTAAACAACCAACTTTATTAGTATGAGGAAGGCTTGTAACGGCTAAATCCCTCAATAGATGGCGTCGAGACAAATTATGTCGACGTAGCTCAACGGTAGAGCATCTGACCGGCAATCAGAAAGTTGCAGATTCGAGTACTGTCGGCGACATTTATCTTTTCTCGGAAGGTTTTTTCAATTTGGATGAGTGTTTCAGGCTAATAATTATTGTTCATAAAAATAATGATGAATAAATCGTTTAAAATATGTAAAACTCATATCTAATGTTACATTATCGTATTCAGAGACCAAAGAGATAAACCACACCAAAAAACATAAAATAAGCTTTATGCTTCCTTCTGGAGTCTTTTTTCTTTTACTCCACACAGGAGGCTTTGAAGAAAATAATTTCGCTCAGGGCCTGAGTTATCTTTTGGGATGCTGTATGGAGGGTATTTTTACGGAAAGGAACGAAAGGAAGTTCTGGGAAGTAAAAGGGTATGAGGGTCGGGTAGGAATCTGGGTGGTCAGTGTGTCCAGGAGTGACGGACGTAAGGCGATGGATCGAGAGAGTCTGGCTGGAGAGGTCCATGAGTCTCCGTCAACCGGCCACACGGCTGGTGGGCAGACGCACCCGCCGCCGTGACCTGGACAATATTCACCCCATGAATCCGGGCACCCCTGCTAAGTCACTTTCCATAGCAAACCACTTGGGGTGACCTATGGCAGAAGTGTTGGTTATCCAAATAATGTTTCCCGGGGCGGCGGTACCCATACCCGGCTCCCAAATTAAGAATGATGGTAATTTATGTATGATATGATGACCTTTTATGTGCGAGTTGATGATACTTTATGTATGGGTTGAAGATAATTTATGTATGAATTGATAATAATTTGTTTTATTTTATTTTTATTTATTTTTCACACATTATTAAACAATAAAACTAGCAAGCTTTGACTTCCCAACTGGGAACAAAAATCCGTTTTAGGGCAGTCAATTTATGTATGGGTTGCTGATACTTTATGTATGAGTTAATGATTTTTTATGTGCGAGTTGATGATACTTTATGTATGAGTTGATGATCTTTTATGTCTGACTTGATGATACTTTATGTTTGAGTTTGATGATCTTTTATGTATGAGTTGATGATCTTTTATGTATGAGTTGATGGTACTTTATGTACGATTTTATGGTTTTTTATGTATGAAGTGATGATACTTTATGCACATTGAACTATTAATAATGAGGAACAAAGTGTAGAATGTACATTATGTAGCAATGTATCCATTCTAAATAGTGCATGATCTGGATGTACCCCTATTATGTACCAATGCAAATCCAAGCAACTAAGTATTTCTCAACCTCTCCACCTTCATTTCCCTCTCATACCCTACATATTCCCTTATTGTGGGTGCTACAGTTCTGCTTGCTCCGAATAGTGAAACTCTTATGTAGTGTTACACAAAAACGAGATATTTAAGTAAATCCATTAGGTGACGTGACCTTGATAAGTAAAATGGCAAGTCGTTATGTTATTTCTTTATTTATTGTGACTTTTTGTGTCCGCTTTATAATTGCATTAACGTGTGCTTTTTGCCTAGTGACAATTTCTTCAATCCGACCTTGGTTTAAAGTGGGAAATAGGAATAATACATCATACGTCTGTTAAACAAATAATAAATTTACTTTAAGACCTACATCGAAGGATCTATTTTCTTTGAACAGAGCCTCTGCACAGTTCCCCCAGAGAGTACACATCAGGATCAAATAATGTTGTATTTAAAAAAGTTTTAATAATTTGCAGGATATTCGGTACGATTCGTAAGTTCGCAAAGACATTCGTCAAATTTAATTTGACGGAACTCTTATGGATGTACTTTTCATAACCTAGTTCACTTTTTTTTTTAAAGTTTAAATCAAATTTAAAATTGGTTTTAACCCAATTTATAAAAACTGAAAATACTTGCGGAACTTGATAATAAATTAAACACAAAAAAAATAGTTTACTGTTTTTGATCTGTACTCTTGTCTTCAATAACCCGATGAATATATAAATTGAAATATATATATTGATCAGGTATAACTGTTTTCAATATCAGTGTACACAGCCCCTTCACTTTGCTAAATAATATTGAACGTGTAAATGAGGCAGGTAATTATAATGCTTGAAAATCAATCATAAATAAAATGTATTGAGTAAACCAAAATCGTGCATAAACTGAAAAAAATGTAACGCAATTTAAAAGTCGTTCACCACCTTAACATTCTCTTTAGCGGTCACATGCATGTAATTACAAAACCTTGCAAATGATATTTTTTTCAGTATTCTGGCGCAAGAGAAAAAAATATAAATGATTTGTGAAATTTATCAATCATTCATGAGCAGCAAATACCTGCATAATAATGCATAATCGTTAAAACTGTAAAATTGATCTACGTGTTAGTAATTATTGTATAATATCTACGTGCACTTTTACACGACACGGAAAACAAATTGAAATGCAACACAGTCAACGCGATTACTGACATTGTGTCTTTTATTGCAGAATAATACCATATGAGTTCGGCATAATTGGAAGAAATTAATAATATCCACGCAAATACTAAAAACAACATTTTCATAAACACATTTTTAAAATACAAATCAATTAAAAATTACTTTGTATTCACAACTTTATTAATATACACATTTCAACATGTTTCGAAATCGATGCTTTCTTCATCAGGTATACTTTAGTTGTATTCTACATATTCTTTATGAATAAAGCATCGCTTTCGTAACATGCTTATGTGTGTATATTAATAAAGTGTTGAATACAAAGTAATTTTTAATCGATTTATTAATAATGACGCCACAAAGTGAATACCAATCTTTTGAAGAAATTGTAAAAGAGTATATTATGCTTTAAGCTACTCTCATTTGGAATATGGAATATTGGGATCAAATTACATAAAACCATTAAATACAACTCAGAAATGCATTATAAATACCATTTTAAAGGTCCCCATTAGGATGACAACAACGGAAATGTTTAAACATTTCGACGTTCCAAGTGTACAAAAAATCTTTGCCAAAAATATTCTCTTTCATTAACTCAAAAGGACAAAATGGTTATCACTCCTCATATATCATCATAATATCAGAACAAAGCCACCAGACAATCTAAATGTCTCAAAGTTTAATACTACTTTTGGACAAAGAAGCTTTAATTTTTTAACTGTAAAATTATACAGCAAACTCCCACTTAGTATTGAACAAAGTAATTCAATCAATAATTGCATTAAGTCCAGAAAAACTTGGCTTAAAGAATTAGCAGAAGAAGAACTGACTAGCATTCTTAAAACAACGTCGTAGAAGTTATTGGAAATACCCTTCCAAAATCTTCAAGTTGAAGTATAGAAGACGCTGAAACCCCCTATTCAAAACCCAGTTCACCTCAGCACAGGATCTCCTAGTGGGGAGGACCATGATTTTTTTTTTCAATATATTTATGTATTTTATATATTTATACTTTTATCCAGTTAAGATCTTTTCCCTAAAAGTCATGAAATGTAATTAATAAATTCAGTCAATTTAAATAAAACCATCAGATGGTTATAGTAATAAGGCCAAAGTGGCCGGAGTACTAGTTAGCCAGAACACATGAGGGGTATTTGTATAAGCCCCAGCTAGTTAGAGGATTACGAAAGAATCCGTAAAATCAAAAAAAATATATATATATATTTATACCTTACCTTAAAATGTCAAAATTATACAGAAATTAATAAAAATGAAAGTCACTTAAATTCCCCTCAGTGCCATAGAATCTTGAATATATCCAACTTTACTTCACTTTGCACAAAAATTTTGGCTGCCAATATACTGTTCACCCGCGTTCTACA